>SNQJ01S0017127.1:70433-114831 GCA_010110895.2 Picea sitchensis | reverse complement strand
TTGAGGAAAGGCTAAAGGGTTGGGACAATAATGGACTTGGCAATTTTGGCAGAGTTTCTTTGCTATGATTTTCCTCCTCTGAATAGTACCCCTACCCCTCCTTTTATAGGCTAGAAGGAGCTAGGGTTTTAGGCGAACTCTCGGCCATGCATGGCTGGGAGTTCCAGTTAACTGAAAAAAAGCTCTTCGTCTCGGCAGAAACTTTCCTGATTTTCTGCTTTGTTAGGTAAACGCGGGCTGTAGTGGGTTAGCCCGCGGTCACCCGCGTGCAGTAGAAGTCCAGCCAGCGTCCCAACGCGCCTAGTGCTAAGTTAGGGCATGGGTTACTTGATTTAAGAGGTTTATCAAGGTTTAATTCAGCGTGGCTTTGGCTAGGAAGAGGCATGAGTTGGCCTGATGCCAGGTAAACCTATGTGGTGCATTTTAGGGTTATAACACTCGCTCACGGAAGGATCTGTCACGCTGTCCTCCTCTCCATGCAACACCAAGAACGACACTGTCACATGTATTCATCGCTTAATCAGTCAGTTTAATCATCGCCACTTGTCAATAAGTACTTTGCTTCATATTATTATACCTCCTGAAGCCGATCCTCAAGTCCATGCTCACTTTAAGCATTTCCAGAGTTGTTCTTAATTGGGGATTGTCTTGATAAATATGCTCATTGGATCGAATCTGCAACATGGGCCAATGTTGACTGATTAGTAACTTCTTAATATTGATAAATTAGAAAAAATTGAAATCTATGATGAACTTGAATTGAATCTGCAAAGCCTTAGTAGGTACATTAATTCGAATCAAAGTTCAGCGACAGGAAAAACAATAGTCTTTGTTCATCCCTAAATCCTTCGAATTCCACTTTATAAAATTCTTTCATTTTAGGGAGTAGTAGTTTAGGTCATATCATCTCTTAGTGAAATACTTGTTCTCTCTTGATGGGATCCTGGAAGGCCGAATCTATGATGTCCTTAGTGGGGACTATCTTCCATGTGGGGACAAAGACTACTAATTTTGTTAGAAACTTGATTACCACAGGATTGGGCTTTATCTTCTCTGATATTTGTTAAATTTCACACTTGGTATTAAAAGCATTACAGTCAGCCAAAAATATTGTTACATGGAAATATTTGATCTGGAAAATACAAACTTACTGTTATTATCATACCTTGCACATGGGAGCTATGAGAACAACTCCATTTTTACATCTATTATATGCACCATATTTGGTGTTGAACTTTCCTTTTGGGAGATCATTTGGGTGCATTGAGAAAAATGTATGTGATCTGTGATTTCTCATTGAATATTTATTTTACTTTTTTTTTTTATCATACACATTTATTGTAATAGAGGTAGAGAGGGATATGTGGATCGGTAAAGTCCATTTGTTTATTTTGTTTCTTATTGGTTTATTTTTTGGTAAAGTCCATTTGGTTTTTTTGTTTCTTATAAAGGGTGGGAGGGGGAGCATTAATGGAGAAATTATAGGTTTATTTATTAGGTTGATTCTTAAATTAACTATAATTTAAACATTTTAGTTGGAAAATTCTTAATTTGTAATGCATGAGATCACGAGGTTTGTTTTTCTTATGTAAATGCAATGACATCGCCCATGGATTTTCCATAGAGAAATCTGGGTATTTCTTTATAGTCTTTATGAACTGGAAGCATAAATATTATTTTTGTTGAGATATGACTATCTATTTAGTTTAACTCATGGATAAACTATATTGAATAAAAATTACTAATTTGAATAATTAACTTAATATATATTATTTATTAACATCAAACATTGCTTGAAAAAAATACTTACATCTAATAACCTAAATTTCATACTTAAAATTAATCACTCACTACATATACTCTTGAAGAAATTGCTACAATCATTGACAATATTTATGAATCTCTTAATATAACATCTTAGGCCTTTTGATTTCCTATGGTCCTCATAATCGATCCCGAACACAACATATCCAGCATGGGAAAGCCTTATTCCACATTCTGGCATACACAAATATCAAATAGAATCACTAAACTGTTCATCTTATCTGGTAAAAAACGATCAAATTTTGCCATATCTAGAAGCTCTAAAAAACCCCAAAAAAATTTAGTACCTATCATGAAAACACTGCATTCTACTCCATACCCTGCAATTTTGTTTGGTTATCATGGCAAATACCTCATATTTCAACAGAAATAAAGGAAAAACAATCCCAATAGAAAGGAAAATAAAAATAAAAAAATATGTCACTTCTCCTTACCATGGCATAGGAAAACCAGACCCTTTGGAACTACCAATAGAGGCAACCATCTACAGGTAAATAATTTCACTCCTCTAGAATTACAAATGAATTCCTGCAACCAAAAACATGGGTGAGAGACATTCTTTTTTGATTGATCTCTAAGAACTAATCCAAGCACAATACTTATAATAAGCTTAGCTCTCATGGAAGCATATGAAATTTATTTATGGTAATACACATTAAACAAACATTCAAAGAGACACGGAGGCCTCACTGCTTGATTGAAGGCATGTTTCTACTGAATTTAATGTTTATGTTGAATTTAAAGGATTTTGTTTTTAAACATTTGCTAAGAAGCATCGAGGGGGAACTACTATAGAGGTAATTAGAAATTAAGTTGCAGGGGTCTCACCTTCAACAGGCTTGGAGGCATCTCCATTCTCAACAGGTTTAGCCACAGGAATATTGCTACCTCCGCCTTCAAAATCCCCATCAAGGAAAGAAGCGCATATTTTTTCCATCCAGCCAATGCAGTCATATTTGTTGTTTGCATTGAACAAACGCCCTGCACAAATCCTTCCCAACACACAGGAAATCACCCCAGTATCGTTATCATAGACAAAAATGCTAGTACAATCCTCCATGAGCTGTTTATCAACAAACCTTCTAATGGCCTCCAAAACGACGGGTTCGTGATGAACACAAGGCATATTACCCACAACCTTGATGAAGTTGCATGGAATTCTCCACGAAACAAGGGACAGCTGGTATCACAGGTGTTGCAGGGCATCGAGTGCAGAGAAAGTGTTGCAGGGCAATTAACGCACATCATTAATGGGATGACGAAATCCCACCACCACCCCCTACTCCCATACCCAATGCAAACCTCATGCAATAAGACTATATCTTAAACCATGTTTTAGTGCCTCAGAAACCATACAAGGATATAATGCAAATCACCCAAAACATTATGTCCCTATTATCACAAAAACATAATAAGAAGGAAGATCCAATGTTCACACCTTATTTATATGAGAGAAAAGAGGTTTAGGGGGAGAAGTCAAATCTTGGTAAAGTCTAGAGAAAATCAACATAAGTGTCTTGATTATATTTATCCCACTTTCAATCCAATTTTTTTGAGTTTTTATTATATTTTTCATACTTTCATGGTTGGACATTGAACTTAGGGCATTATCGTCGCCCAATGATCCTGGCCTTTAGTTTTGTGAAGAAAACCAATTCCTTTAACATTTTATTATATTTTTTCATACTTTCATGGTTGGACATTGAACTTAGGGCATTATGGTCACCCAATGATACTGACCTCTAGTTTTGTGAAGGAAACTAATTCCCATATAACTAGTGCCCATATATTTAATGAAGCTTTTAAAATGAGTTTTGGACCTTGGAGATGATAAATTTGGTGTTAGGGTGATCTTTGGAAGCATTAAAGTTTCTTTGAAATTATGAATACAAATATATAATCAACATATCATTTCTTTAAGTATGGGTGGACCAATTTAGAAGAATGATAACAATCGTTAATCACTTCATCGTAGTTTTATTCTTTAACAACAAAACTTTTTATTAATTTAATAGGGAGAAAATTTATAAATTATAAGATATCTTAGTTATAAGTTTGTTGAATAACAAAAGTATTCATATAATAATATTTTTATTTATTTATTTCTCTCTATATATTAATTCTACAATTATAAAATTTGTAAGTTAGAAAATTATAATATTATGAAAATTTAATAGAAATGCCCTATTAAGAAGTTGTAGATCTTCTCCTATAATTAGTTTAGATCCATTTTAATCTCGTCTAGAGAGATTAAATCTCTTGAGATGCAAACTTCTTTAAAGTTCAAAACTTGAGGAAATATTTTCACCTAGAGAGATTTGATCCCTTGACCTTTGATAGAACCGAGATTAAAATGGATTTAGACTGGTTATTAATTTCTTTATAATATGTGAAAATATTGATGAAAACTTAAAATATTTAAAAGTTAAATAATAATATGTTTAAGTACAATTTCACTTTAATACAAAATAATATTTGATTGAAATAGAAGTGGTCAAATTATATATTCTGAATTATTTGAATATAAATTAATAATAATAATAATAAGTACTTGTATAAGATGGCAAGAAGATACCAATAAGTATGAGGAAGTAGAGTAGATAGCAAGAAGTTTTGTTCATAAATCCATAATATACATGCATGTATGAGATCCATAAAAATATGATTGTATTGTATAAAAAACATAACAATTTTTTCTTTAAACTGACTTGGCATAGGAAAAAATGTGAACATTCTTTTTTTTTTATGGCTAAGATATAGGGAAAAAGACTAGTAAAAGAAATTTTTTTATAAAAACAATAAAAGAATAAAAAGTTGAACATATTAAGAAAATTTTATTTTATTGCTAAGATATAGGGGAAGATGATTAATAAAAGAAAAAAACTTCTAAAATAAATAAAAAGTAAAATATTAAATAAAAGAAATTTTCCAACCCATAAAAACAATAAAAAGTAGAACATATTAAAAAATAAATCATTGCACTTCAATTAAAAAATATGAAATAATTTTCATTTCAAATTTGATAAGTAATTTTTTATTTTAATTTTCATTTGCATGGGAAATAATTTTAATTCTGAAATTTTAATCCCTTCAGAATTAGATGGCTCTTAAAGGACAATGAAGACCTCAATTTTAATCCACGGATAAAATGAAATGTCGTTATGCTGGGTTTTGCGAAGTGATTGTCTTTTTCTCATTGGCAAGTTTTCATGCTTAATTCGAGCCAGAGCGAGTTGTGGGAGCTGAAACATTATAGAATAAAGGGTTTGTGTGATATTTTGGCATGTTTAGTGATTTTATTTATATTATCAATTGTAATCTAAGAATCGTTGGGATAGGGTTCACGCAAACATTATAGAATAAAGGGTTTGTGTGATATTTTGGCATGTTTAGTGATTTTATTTATGTTATCAATTGTAATCTAAGAATCGTTGGGATAGGGTTCACGCATCACGGTCTGTGACAGTGGAGATTGTAAGAAGTATTTTGAGAACCATTATAAAGATCAAATAAAGAAACATAATAAGCCTGAAACCACGTGCTTTTGGTATCATCAACTTTGTCATTTGTTGATTTCCTTTTGAAGGATATTGGCCCCATTAATGTGCTATATCTTTAAATACCACACTTTCAAATACTATAAAGAAACCTCATAACAATATTTTTTTGGTTACATATATCTCACTATTTTATATTTGAGTAATTCTGAGTATGTAATTTGGGCACTTCCATTTCAATCATCATTGAATTGTAGTTAAACATATTATTATTTAATTTTTAAATATTTTAAGTCATTTTCAATATTTTCATATATTATAAATAAATTTAATAATCATTTTAGGTTTATTTTAATCTTAGATCTATCAAGGGTCGAGAGATCAAATTTCTCGAGGTGTAAACATTTCTTTAATTTTTTCACTCTAAAAGAGGTTTGCACATCAATAGATTTGATTCCTCTCGATGCTTGATATATCTGGGGTAATGCTCCAACCGAACCAAGCATTTGAATGAACTCAAGGGCTTGTCCAATGTTATTTTGTTTCTTACTGTCTAATCCCATGTGCCATCCTAAATATTCAATCCAACCAAACCTTGGAATATATTCCTAAAGTCTTATGATTTCATATCATTGATTTGTTCTACATGGTGACCCATATCATCCATCCCATCTAAAAAAATGGAAACCAAAATTGTGTATTAACTACTGCACTATCATGGTTGGCCATATCTTAGCTAAGATCTTTTGCACAATGTTAGACATTCACATATCTAGATGGGTAGATACACAGATGTTGAGGGAAAAGGACGAGTAGGATTTTAGAGGAGCCATCATATCAATGATCATATCTTTACTTGGCTTCCATAATTGAGGAGGATAAGGAAAAAACACAAAGTATTTTGTTTCTTTTTGGACTTCTACAAGGAATTTGGCATGGTCCTCCTTGGGTCTTCCACCCTTGGTGGTCTCGCTTGTGATGATGCTTTATGAGACCATTGTTGGCAAGGTACAAATGAGGGCTAGTGAGACAAAGGAGTTTGAAAGTACTATAGGATTTGAAAAAGGTTGCCACTTTATCCTACACTTTTTGGAATCTACATTGACAGTTAGAGGGAATCATATCCAATTCATTAGGTGCCACAAATGGTTTCTTACTCTTCAAAGTATCGATTACAATCCTACTTGTAAATGATCTTATCCTCATGCCCCACTTAGTGAGGGACACTGGAGACAACTTGACATCTTAGCATCCTTTTGTGACCCTAATCAACATTAGGTTAATCTAGAGAAAATAAAAGTCATGGATTTTAACATTCCAAAAAGGGAGGCGAGGAAGGTGATTCTTATTGAAATACATGAGAATGTTGAAGTAGTATCTTCAAAATATTAGCTTCCTTTTGTGTCACTCATCAACATCAAGATAATATAGAGAAAATAAGACTTATGGTTTTTAACAACCCTTAAATGGAGGCAAACAAGGTGATATTACTTATAGAGGTGAGAGTGTTGACATAGTCTCATCATATGTATATTTGGGGGGTCTTCTTCTCTAGACCACACTTTAACTTRACTCTAGTAGTAGAGGATAGACTSAGCAAGGGATATGAAATGATTACCACCCTTAAAAAGTAATGTTTTCAACATYAATTCCTAGGTATTTGATCAAAGATAYGAYTCTTTCACTCRTTGATCATACCTACCCTCTTGTATKGGTGTAAGGTCTATGGTGTTGCAACACTTAAGCACAATTGAGGATAGCTCATCATAGATATCACATATTAATCACATCACATTTTATTTTTAGATTGACCCATAGGGCCATCTTATATAGAACTAAGATGTAAACAACTCCCTTGAAGTGAGGAAGATGAGGTCCACATAGATTGGAGAGGGAACATAACAAACTCATCAATTTCTGCCTTGTTCTATGCACCAATTAACTATTCCATTCTAACTATATGAAAAATTGAATACTTAGTCAACCATCCAATTGATCTCTTAGTCGACAAACATGTTGAGGATGAGTCTGCAATTTTTGTGTCAGGACCCACCTGGGAAGATTTTTTGATGCCCTCAAGGAACGATATTACCATGTTGGAAACTATGACAACCAATACACGAGATGGACCACACTGCACCAAGAGAGGGGCCAAACAATGTTGGAGTTCACAAATACCTTCCATACCTTCTGCACCAATCTGGGTATCAATGACTCCGAGCGACATCTAGCTCTAAAATATCGTGGGGCTCTACATAGGTACATCCAAACCGAAATGAAATTTCTAGACTCCTCATCATTGGGAGCTGCTTATCAATATGTTGTCAAAATCAAGCAAAAAATTAATCAAAAGAACAAGCGAGAGTTCAGGTTTGCAAATCCGCAACATCTGAAGTATGGTAAGGGTGGGCCTAAATCCTAGGGAAAGGGACAGAGCAATGATGGCTAGTCCTAGGACAACCAGTCCAAGCCACCTACAAAGAAGGGTAATGTGAATTCGAAGAAGGACACTGAAAAGTGGTGCAAGTTCCACAAAATACCTTGGAACAATACTAATGAATGTCACTCCAGATAGTCATTGTTGAATGAGACAAAAGCCTCAGGGTCGGATGATGACATAGACTCTGATTCAGAACTAAAAAAGGGAAAATTGATCATGGACGCAAAACCCAGTGTCACCAACTCTACCAAAAAATTCCAACCAGAGGATCCTAAAGAAAGGGAACACCTCTTCCACTCAAAAATTTGGGTGAAGGGGACCCCACTCCATTTCATTGTTGACAGTGGTATCCTAAAGAACCTAATCTCATCAGAGGTCATCAAGAGGTTGAACTTGACAAAAATGCCACATACTCAGCGATACATCATCAATTGGCTTAACTAGGGACGTGACATCTACATCAACCAACAATGTCTCTTGCACTATGGAATCAAACCATTTAAAGACAAGGTATTGTCTGATATTTCCCCTTTTGAAGTTTGTGATGTTTTTTTAGGAAAACTATATATGTGGAAGCGTCATGTTGTTTATGAATCTAGGCCATATAGTGTCATTATTACTTTGGGAGATCAACTCTATAGGGTATCGGAGACAGTCCCAACTACTGCGATCTCTTTGATTTCCACAAAGCAGTGTATAAAGGTGGTCTCTCAGACCAGGAGATTCGTCCTCTTTATGGTTTGGTCAGAAGGTGAATGGAAGGTCACTGCAACCGCCAAACCTCTACATGAGGTCTCTCTACACAAAAAAATAGGTGGATAACATAGTAGAAGAGAAAAAATACATATTTGCCTCACCTATTGAGGTGCCTATGCACTGTCAGGTAAAGCACTCAATTAATTTGACACCCGATGCTCCTCTGATTAATGGACCTCTGTACAGGTGTTCTATTATGGATAATGAAGAAATCAAACACCAAATACAATAGCTAATTCTAAAGGGCCACATCAGACCAAGATCCTCACCTTGTGGGAGCCCAATTATTCTGGTACAAAAGAAGGATGGGAAATGGTGAATTTGTATTTATTACAAATCCATGAACAAGATCACAGTCAAGAATGGATACCCAATCCCCTAGATTGATGGTATTCTCAATCAGCTCAAGAGAGCCAATTTTTTCAGTAAGATTGATCTGAATTCAGGCTACCACCAAGTGTCGAATGAGAAAAATGATGTATGGAAGACAACCTTCAAGTCTAAAGAAGGTCTCTTTGAGTGGTTGTTCATGCCTTTTGGAATGACTAATGCCCTGACCACATTCATGCGAATTATGGATGACATATTGCAGCCATTCACAAGATCCTTTGTGGTATTATATCTAAATGAAATCCTCATCCTCATCAAAACTTGGGAAGAACATTTGAATCATATTCAACAGGTCTTGGGAATCCTGTGACAACACAAGTTATATGTAAATTTGGAAAATTGTTCCTTCGGCATGCATAAAATTCAATATTTGGGATACATTGTGGATGAGCAGGGTGTGCATGTGGATCCAACTAAGATCTAAGTAATACACGATTGGTTGGCCCCGAAGACAATGACCGAGCTTCTTGGGCCTCGCCAATTTCTATCACCAGTTTATGTGGGGGGTTTTTCATATCGCTTGGACCATAAGTCGGGTGAACAAGGTTGGAGCAAAGGCCAATTTTGTGTGGGTTGCATCCCAATAAAAAGCATTCGAGAATTTGAAATTTTTCCTCTTCTCAACACCAGTCCTTATTTTGTCAAACCTACAACAACCATTTGAGATTGAGACATATGCTTCAGATTATGTTATCGGTGCAGTCTTCACTCAACATGGGAATCCAATAGCCTATCATAGTGAAACACTATCTGATGTTGTTCATAGATACACCACCTATGACAAAGAGATGCAATCCATTGTGTAGGCATGTCAATAGTAGAAGAATTATATTCCAGGGAAGAAAAATATCATCCACACTAATCATAGGCCTCTACAATTCATGCATACACAAGGCAAGTTACAAAATGACCTCCATTAGAAGTGGTCCACGTAGATGCAACAATTCCACTTGAACATCAAGTACAACAAGGGTAGCACCATCCATGTTGCATATTTCCTCAGTCGACCCCTGGTTGCGGCTCTAACCAAAGTTATTAACTCATGTGGGAATGAGACGTCCGGGTGGCCACAATTATACAATAATGAGTTTGACTTTGCTACTGCCTCTCAGACATTGAGTGCAAGAAAATCAGTTCCAAACTTTCATCTCCAGGATGGATTGCTATTCCATTTGAGCCATCTATGTGTTCCTTCAAGTGAGTGTGCAAAGATGATCTGGGAAGCTCATTATAGCCGAGAAGCAGGACATTTTTGTAGACAAAACAATGGAAATACTACAAAAACATTTTTATTGGCAAAATCTTTGACAAAATTTCTACAAGTACATCAGATCCTGCACTGCTTGTGCCATTTCCAAGCCCACCATCAAGAAATATAGGTTATACACCCCTCTTCCTACTCTAGATAGGCCTTGGGAGTCCATCTCCATGGATTACATGTCTGGTCTTCCTTCAACCAATCATGGGAATGACTATATCTTCGTGGTCATTGATCGACTCAAAATATGGATTTTTGGCACCCTACAAGAAGAGAATCACAATCGAGGCCACTTCCAAGACCTTCTTTGAACATGTTTGGGTTCATTTTTGGCTCCCACGAACCATTATCTTTGATCAATACAGTAGGTTCCTGAGCACTTTTTGGTCCATCCTATGGTTGATGATGGACACCAAGTTGACCAAATCGACTGCCTTCAACTCACAGACTGATGGAAAAATAGAGGTAGTCAACAAGATGGTTTTCCATATCTTGAGGATGTACAATTCCAAACATCTATGCACATGGGATGAAATCCTTCCTTATGTTAAACATAGCTACAATAGATCCCTCCACAACTCTATTGGCCACATCCCTTTTCAGGTGTGCTTGGGATTCCAACCATTGACCCCCATTGACGTAGCTTTTCCCATGGTAGTTGCATATGAAGAGTCCTCCCATGCTCATACCTAGGCCGATTGAGAAACAAATTTTTTTGAGCGAATCCAAAGCATCGAACAACAAGTTCATGATGATTTTTAGCAATCCAATGCCAAGTACAAACATTGCCACGATCAACATCGGGTACCACACAGGTTTCAGGTGGGAGATAAGTTATGGTTTAATTTGCAGAAAGAGTGCCTCATAGGACCCCATCAGAAGCTACACCCACTTCGATATGATCCTTACACCTTCACCAAGTTTGTGGGTGATAATTATTTTAAATTAATTATTCCTCCTTTCCTTGGCTTGCACCCAATATTTATTGTGGAACTGCTTCGACCATATTTTCCACCTCTCTTGGACACTTCAGATGTGGCCAAACACTTGGCCCCTACATAAATCAATCCTGACTATATTGAATAGGTGATATTTTATTGGATCATGGACACCAATACGAAGGGCACCCACTAATATAACATCCAACTCTATCGAGTTGTCAAAGCAGGGAAGTTTCTTCATCGGGGCAAGTGGCTCACCAGGAGTTAGATTCAACAGAAGTTTCCCCATATGATGGAGGAAATTGACACAATGGAGATAATTTATTAATACGGGGGTAGGACTGATCTAGGTGGACATCTGTGGCTTCCCACCTATTCTACTGGGTCAAATTACAGTTTCCATCTTGGCAGTTTTTCTACAGTTTTTTGGGTCCCAAAATTTTGGGGTTGTTTTGAGGCCCTAAACAACGTTTGTTTGACTTGGTAGTGCCCAATAGATCCCTATTTGGATGTTTTTATTCATTCTAAATATTTACTTCTCATCTATATATTTCCAACGGGGTATTGATCACCCCAAACAATGATTGTATGTAAAAGTTGCACCCTCAAGAAGTTAACGTATCAACTACCCCCATTGGATCGCATAAACCTTTTGGCATTTCATCTTCCTAGGTTAGGTTTTTGGATGTTTAGGGTTTTCTCATTTATGTTTTGTGTTAAAAAAATTCCTTTGGAGCCTCATTGTAATCAACTTCTTGCAAATGATCATAGGTTGTCACCTCTCTCTTCAGGGATGAGCTACCACCATTCTAGCAAGCTTTTGTGCTTTCCATTTTATAATATTTTGTATTCTAGAAAATCATTAATAGAATATGATTTTTACTATATTACTATGTTCCTTTCCATATCTGTAACACACCTGACCCCTAAATTCTCTTTTAAGGGGTGGGGAATCATAATTTCATTTTCCTCTTAAATCAAATCCTCCTACTAACCAACGATGGGCTCAACCCCTTTCTAATATATCAGATGTAGAGGAAATTCGACGCTTTGGTGTTGAACGACTCTTTACTATCTACGCACGAGAGCTCCCAGAGTCCCAAAGTCTCATAAGCTTGCCATGTGGCTCCGTCCTTCGGGCCTTTTGGTCTCTCTACAATACTACACCCCAAATCCTTCGGAGTTCTGGTCACTTCGCTAACCACTTCAGCTAGGCGAGCTCATACCAGGGGCTAACATGTAGAAGGGGATAGGGGTGAAATGTGTCAAATTCCAATGGGTCTATAAGGTATGTGATACACACAAATACGAGTGACATGTGGCATGCCAAACTTGGGTCCATGTCACCCTGGGTGACGTCATTGCACCATGTCACTCCGAACTAATCGTCTTTCATGCCCTTCAATCTTACAGCCAAGGTAGGTCCATGTAACCCTTGGATCAACAGTCTTTGTTGCTTCATAACTTCGGCGTTTGGGGGTTTTATGGTGTAAACTTTTCCTTTCTCCCGTAGTTGGTCAACACTAGGCTTACCACAACCTAGATCTAATGGTAAGGAAAAGTCTCGAAGCATCCTTGAATCGACGACTCTCGTCAATTTGGGCTTCGGAGCTTATCAACACACCACACCTAAAATCCCCTGGAGTGCCCAGTATCCGGACTAAAGGATCTAGCGCCACGCATCCCCTGTATATTGATGACTGAGAGGGATCTCGAAGGATCCTTAGATCCATGATCCACATTACTTCGCGACTCCATCCTTCGATGGTTTTGACGTTACAACACACTTGTCCTCCCGAAGCGGTCAACTCCGGGATGACTACATCATAAATCCAAGGACTAGGAAAGAATATGAAGGATCCCTAGATCTATGGTCCTTGTCACTTCATGGCTTCAACTTTCAGGGGTTTTGGATTTACTGCCACTCTATTCTCCCGAAGCAGGTCTTCGCCAAAGTCATCTTGGTGTAGATCCAATGGCTAAGGAAACCCCCAAACATTCTCGATCGGTGGCTCATGCCACTTCGCGATGGGGAGTTGGATCCCAGTTTAGTCGATAAGACAAGTTCATCTAACCACTAGGGTAACTGCCCAATGTCGGTCGACCTTACAGCTAACCATAAATCTCAGTCACCTTTGGTCGGTTTGTGACTATTAGGGTCGACAATACTCTGAAGTCCCAGACTTTCGGAGCTCCGAAGCTAGAAGGAATTAGCTCCCTTAGTCTTAGCCTAGGGTTCCTAGGTGTTGGTCATATGGGTCCTTCTAAACTCTCACAAGTCAAATGTGAATCTCTTCATCATGAATTTGTTAGGTACTTGGGCATGACATCTCAGTCGCACAACAAAGAATCTGAAGAAGCTATCCTCTTCAGACGAACAGGGCTAGATTGACTCAATACCTTCTATCTCGGCCATCCTATTGGTTTAAATCCCATGAAACCTCGAGGGCTAAGCTGGGGAATATAGATGATCAATCAGAACCATAAGTTCATAAGAAGATAAGTGCATACACATAACTTGACCATTCAATACGAAAACCATTTATAGATAGATAAATACATGCATTCATCCATTATTCTATTTCGATGCACAAAGTATGAAAACACTTATCAGAACCAGAAGACGTGATGTGACTGCTGAAAGGGGTGCCTGTTTCCACCCAATCATAGGCTCAGTCACTCCTAACGGATTTACCACTGTCCACCCCTAAGATAAACCACGATGCTCTGAGATAGAATCATTTCTTTTGTCTTAGCGAAAGTTAGGGATGGAGGTTACTCTGCTCCTCCCACGGGATCTTGGAAACTAGTTTTCTCTATACCAAGCAAAGAAGTCTTCCTGAGTACTTCCTCAGTCACTCACCAGCCTCATTTATCATCTTGTATCATAACCCCTCTAGCCACTCCCCACGATCAAAACATGCTCGTTCTCAGTTCTCCTCGAACCTGAGCTTAGTCTTTCTTCTATGCTTCTCTTCATAGGTCTTCTTCTTCCCACCACGCCTTCCTTTCTTGCCTTCCTCAGCAAGATTGTGTGTGTCCCAAATTCCCAGTCCATGGTCAAGTATGAAAGCCTTACCGATGGGATCTATGCCCCATCCCCTCATTAACTCTTGAGGAGGTCTTCCCACCTACCATCCTGATTGAAATTCATTCCTAGGTCAGAGGACTGTTCTGATCCTGAGCAATTAAATCCAACAAGGTATTGGTTTGGTGGGGGTCATCTCAACCATTCCTTGTTCCCCTCACCATCTCTTTCATAGAATCCATGGTCTTTCTTGGAAACCCCCCCTTTCAGCAGTTACGCAACACTTATCCATTTTCTATTAATAACATAAATTACCTTCATTGACCTTTTATACAAAGGTTCATCAAATCAAACATTCACACATATAGAGTTTTCCATAGTCTCTTGGCCAATATAGTTATATTTAAAAATTGGGGGAAACAGGGGTGTTACAATTCCCTCCCCCTTAAAGGAACACCGTCCTCAATGTTCTATTTGTCAATGTTATCTTTATATACAGAAGTAAAGAAAAATGGATATGCCTATTTCATGGCATCCTCCATTTCCAACGTAGCCTCATCTGGGCCAAAGTGTTTCCACTGCACCTTGACTTGTGCAATGGTTTGGTTCCTGAGTGAGGTTTCCTTCTCGTCTAGTATACATTGAGTTTCTGGCAAGAATTCTCCCTCTGGCTCCACCTGAATCACAAACCAATCAATTATATGATTAAAATCATGTACATATTTCTTCAATAATGAAACATGGAAAACATTATGTGCCTTCACTGTGGAAGGGAGTGATAGGCTATAGACTATAGGTCCCACTCTATATAAGATTTAAAAGGGTCCGCAATACTAAGGTGCTATCTTGGAACAAGATCCCATTCTCGGGGAACTCTTCTTGGGCCTAACTCTGAGATAGACATGGTCTCCTCTCTTGAAATCTCTGTGAGTTCTCTGTCTGTTGACGTAACTCTTCTGTCTATCCTGAGAAGTTTTCATATTTTGCTTTATCTGAATCACTTGTTGTTCCATTTATTTTAGCATGTCGGGTCCGATTGAAATTCTATCAACTGGATTACTCCAGCTGATTGGAATCTTGCATTGCCTACCAAAGAGGGCTTCAAAAGGGCTCATCTTCAATGACTCTTGATAACCATTGTTGAAAGAAAATTCTACCAATGGCGGGTAGTCTTCCCACTTATTAGGTTGATGCATTACATGCATCCTTAACATTTCTTCTAATATTTGGTTTACTCTTTCTGTCTTTCCATCAGTTTGAGGGTGATAGGTTGTGCTAAACAACAATTTAGTCTCAAAACCATCCATTAAGGACTTCCAAAAGCTTGAAGTAAATTCGATGTATTTGTCAGATATAATCTCCCTAGGCATGCCATGCAGTCTAAATATCTCCTTCATGAAGATGTTGGAAATATCTATTGCCTTGCAAGTTGACTTGACAGGAACGAAGTGAGAAAACTTGCTCAATTTGTCCACCACTACGATGATGACATCATTTTGCTTGGCCAATTTTGGTAATCCGGTGATGAAATCCATGAATATGGTTTCCCATTTCCATTCTAGAATTGGTATAGTATGTAACAACCCTCCCGGGTGTCAGTGTTCTTCCTTAACTTGTTGGAATTCTATACACTTAGCTAGATAGTCAACTATGTCCTTTTTCAATACAGGACAATAGAATTGTTTACTGGTGGCCGTGATCATTTTCTGATAACTTGAATGACCAGTATATGGTCTCTTGTGTAGTTCATCCATGATGAACCTCTTCAATTCGTCACAACTTGGAATATACAATATGTTTCTATAGATTAGCAAGCCTTCATCAAGCATCTGATAACCTTCATACTTTAGCCCTACATGATTTTTCTTTAGGTATGACATCACGGTCTTGAAAAATGCATTTGTTTCTTGTGCATTCTTGACTCTCTCCCTAACATTCATTTTACAGGGGATCATTGCTTCTAGGTGAATCATTTTCACACTTATGCTAAGGGCATCGACCACCCTATTTTCCTTTCCTTCGATGTGTTTCATTTCGAAATCAAACTCACTAAGGAGATCCATCCACCTAGATTTTCTAGCATTGAGTTTTGGTTGATCAAACAGGTGCCTCAACCCACAATGGTATGTCATAAGTACAAATTGCCTACCTAGGAGGTAATGCCTCCAAATTTTTACAGCATGCACTATGGCGGCCAACTCTAGATCACGGGTCACATAATTGATTTCATGCTCATTCAATTTTCTAGATTCGTAGAAAATTATGCACCCTTATTGCATAAGGACTCCTCCGAGTCCTTCCTTACATGCATCTGTACACACAAGGAATTCATTATCAGGGTTTAGAATCTTCATCATGGATGCATGGGTTAGAAGGTATTTTTGTTCCTGAAATATTTCTTCACATTCTGATATCCAAGTGAATTTAACCCCCTTTTTCTGAAGGGCAGTGATTGGACAACCAATCTTGGAAAATCCTTTTATAAACCTTCTATAGTATCCTACTAATCCCATAAAGGATCTGATATCAGATACATCCTTTAGGGTAGTCCATTCCATGATAGATCTAATATTGTCAGGGTCTACTGCCACTCCTTCTTCAGAAATAACATGGCATAAGTAATGGACTTGCTTCTGGAAAAAGTCACACCTACTAAACTTAGCGTAGATTTGATGCTCTCTTAGTACTTGAAGCACTAGTTTAATATGTTCTTCATGCTCATCTCTATTCTTGGAGTAGATTAGGATATCATCAATGAAAACCAATACAAATTTTTCTAGGAATTTTTTGAGTACATTATTCATCAAGCACATAAAAGTAGCGAGGGCATTGATTAATCCAAATCGCACCACCACAAATTCATAGTGACCATATCTTGTCCTGAAGGTTGTTTTGTGGATGTCTTCATCCTTGATTCAGACTTGATGGTATCCATAATTTAAGTCAATCTTTGAGAAAATGGAAGCACCCCTTAATTGGTTGAACAACTCATCGATTCTTGGTAAGGGATACACGTTCTTTATGGTTGTCTTATTGAGTTGTTCATAGTCTATGCACAGTTGGAGTGTGCCATATTTATTTTTCACAAACAAAGAGGGTGCTCCCCATGGAGACACGCTGGGTCAGATGTAGCCTTTGTTCACCATCTCCTTTATCTATAGCTTGAGCTCAACTAACTCTAGTGTACTCATATTATAGGGCATTATAGACACTGACACTGCTCCTGGTGAAAGTTTTGTCGATAAGTCAATGTATCTTCTCAGAGGTAGACCTAGTAACTCTTATGGAAACACGTCTTTATACTCTCTTAATATGGGGTGGTCCTATACGTTTGGTTTGTCATCCTCAACAGATTCCAACACTTTTATTTCATATAGAGGACATCCCTTTCTGCAATACTTTTTCATTTGAAGGGTTGATATTCGTCTCACTGAGACAAGCTTCTGAATTCCTTTGAGGGTTATTTTTCTCCCTTCTTCATTTTCACATTCCAAAGTTTTATGGTAATAGTCCAACTTGGTTTTATAGGTGGATAAACAGTCCATACCAATCAACATGTCATAATATTCTAGGGTAAGTATGTTAAGGGTCGCTTGGGTGGGCGATTCATCCATAATGAATTCGTAAGCTCATATGACCTCTGCTACTTTTCTTTTGGTTATAGTGGCTAGTTGTACAATCATGGCTTAACATGTCTAACTGGTTTTAATTGAACCTGGTTCTAATTTGAGTTATGTGGCCCCTCATATTGTTGATTATTGGGGATCATACCTTCCATCTCCACCACTGAATCTTCGTGGTTGGCTTGTTTATTATCCAAGGATGCATAAATTCGTGACATGCTCCTAGCCACATCATTGACTATGGTAGCTTCTTGGATGGTGTAGACTCTCCTACTGTTCTATTGTCTGTGTGGGAAATCCCTCAAAAAATGTTCTTCTCCACAACCCCAACATTTCAAGGGTTCCCTCTTTGGGTTATCAGTCTATCCTCCGGTTTCTCCAAAAGGTTTATTTCCACTATGGGAGGGGAAATTTTGCTGATACAAACTTCTAGTAGGAAGGATCATCCTAGAACCCTTCCCATAGTTCTTAAATCTTAAGAATTTAAAACCCTTATTCTTGAATCCCGAATTACTCTTCTTCTTCCAGTCCTCATGAGGTTCTGTCTGACTCCTGAACTGTTCATAACAATACCTTGCCTTCCAGATAGTATCTTCTAAGGTCTCTGGCTCGTCAAACTCAATCCTGTCCCGGTAGGACTGAGGTAACCCACTAATAAATCGTTGCACTTTTACCTTTTCATCTTTTATGTAGGCTACATACCTTATCAGCTCAAGGAATTTATTGATATATTCTTCTATGGTGAGTTGTCCCAGCCTTAGTTCATAGAACTTCTTAGTATTCCCATCAAAGTATTTCTCTGACACATACTTGTTATTGAAGTGTTCCTCAAACTGTTTCCATGACAAGTCCTTCTTATGGTTTCCTTTCACATTCCTAAGGTCTTCCCACCAAATGGAAGCCTTCCCATTCAGGTTGAAGATGGCTATTCAAGCCTTCAATTTTTTAGAGTAGTCATGGAATCTGAATTACTTCTTTAAACCAAGTAGTCAAGCTTTGACCTCTTCCCCTTTCTTAATATCTCCATCAAAAGAGGGTGGTTTGGCTTTCTTGAATTCTTCGGGATCATGACTTTTGGAATTGTTTCACTTCTTTCCTTTCCTTTGAGAATGGCTTGTTTTGCTAGTAGAAGATACCATGGAATTTCCATCTTCCTCTCCAGAGGAATATTTCGATGAGTGTCTCCTGCCTCTAGGTTGGACCTTCCTTGAGGTACTCCTCCTAGTGTGGCCACTTATGGGACCATGTTTTCGTATCTCATGTGGAATTTTACTTCTCTTTGTATGTCGTCGGTCCACATGACTGGTTGCGGGTCCATTCTGCAGTTGCCTCTGTATATAGGATAAGCTCTGCAACAATACTGCATTAATTTCCGTTTGTTTTTATTGCTCCTTTATCAATCTCTCATTTTCGGGCTTGCAACTCTGTAATTCGACAATGAGGCTTCTTACAGTTTCAGCTAGATCCGGAGGGGTTTCCACCGCCCTCCTTTCGTCAGATTCTTCATCTCTATTGTGGGAGCCATCCCCCACTTCATGGTGCATCACCATCCTTTATACTTGTAGTTTTCCTGCGATTTACTGACTACTTGAGTTCTTAAAAAACACTTATTGTTAGCCAATGGTCTATTAGTTCATGAACAACACATAGTTCATATTTCTTAAATACACATAACAATAGAAAATTTCATTCCTTTATTCAGTAAAATTTTAACCAGACTCTTTAGTAAATAGGTAAGATAGGGTGTCACCCTTAAAAGTCCTTTAAATATGGTTTGTACTCGACTCGTCCATGAGCCCAAGAAGCCCAAGTGTTGTAACCACACTCTTATACCAATTTGTAACACACCCAACCCTTAAATGCTCTTTTAAGGGGCAAGGCATCATAATTTTGTTTTCCTCTTAAATCAAATCCTCCTACTAACCAGCGATGGGATCAACCCCTTTCTAATATATCGGTTTTAGAGGAAATTCGATGCTTCGACACTTCGGCACTGAACACCTCTTTACTATCTATGCATGAGACCTCCCGAAGTCTCGAACTCCTAAACTCTCGTAAGCTTTCCATGTCACTCTGACCTTTAGGCCTTTTGGTCTCTCTATAATACTACACCTGAAATCCTCTAGAGTCCAAAGTCCCGGACTCCTGGAGTTCTGGTCACTTCGCCAACCACTTCGACTAGGTGGGCTCATACCAGGGGCTGACACATAGAAGGGGCCAGGGGTGACATGTGTCACGTTCCAATGGGTCTATAGGGTATTTGATACACATGAATCCGAGTGACAGGTGGCACGTCAAACTTGGGTCTGTGTCACCCTTGGTGATGTCACTGCACCACGTCACTCCAGAATGATCATCTTTCATGCCCTTCGATCTCGTGGCCAAGGTAGATCCATGTAACCCTTGGATCAACGGTCTCCGCTGCTTCATAACTTTGGTGTTTTGGGGTTTCATGGTGTAAAATTCTCCTTTCTCCTAGAGTTGGTCAACACCGGGATGACCACAACCTAGATATGATGATTAGGAAAAGTACTGAAGCATCCTTGACTCGATGACTCTTTTCACTTTGGGCTTCGAAGATTATCAACACACCAAACCTCAAATCCCCCAGAGTGCCCAGTCTTTGGACTAAAAGATCTAGCACCATGTGTCCCTTGTATATTGACGGCTGAGAGGGATCCCGAAGGATCCTTAGATCCACAGTCCACATTAATTTGCGACTCCGACCTTCAGGGGTTTTGACATTACAACACCCTTTTCCTCCCAAAGCGGTCAATGTTGGGATGACCACATCGTAAATCCTATGACTAGGAAAGTATCCAAAGGATCCCTAGATCTATGGTCCTGGTCACTTTGCGGCTCCGACCTTCGGGGGTTTTGGCTTTACTACCACTCCATTCTCCCAAAGAAGGAATTTATCGAAGTCGTCTCAGTGTAGATCCAATGGCTGAGGGAACCCCTGAACACTCTCGATCGGTGGCTCTCACTACTTCGCGGTGGGGAGTTGGATCTCGGTTTAGTCAGTAAGATAGGTTCATCTAACCACTAGGGTAACTTCCCAATGACGAACGAACTTACAGGTAACCATAACTCTTAGTCACCTTCGGTTGGTTTGTGACTATTAGGGCCGAAAATACTCCGAAGTCCCGGACTTCTGGAGCTTCGAAGCTAGAAGGACTTAGCTCCCTTAGGATTAACCTAGGGTTCCTAGGTGTTGGTCATATGGGTCCTTCTAAACTCTTGCAAGTTAAACACAAATCTCCTCATCGTGAAGTTGTTAGGGACTTGGGCATGACATCCTGGTTGCACAGTAAGGAATTTGAAGAAAATATCCTCTTCAGACGGACAGGGCCAGATTGACTCAATACCTTCTATCTCGGTCGTCCTACCGTTTTACATCCCTTGACACCTCGAGGGACAAGTTAGGGAATATATATGATCAATCGGAAGCATAAGTTCACAAGAAGATAAGTGCATACACATAACTTGAACATTCAATACAAAAACCATTTATAAATAGATAAATACATGTATTCATCCATTATTCCATTTCAATTCACATAGTATGAAAACACTTATTAGAATAAGAATATGTGATGCGACTGCTGAAAGGGGTGCATGTTTCCACCCAACCATAGGCTCAGTCACTCCTAACGGATTTACCACTGGCCATGATGCTCTGAGATAAAATCCTTTCTTCAGGCTCAACGACAGTTAGGGATGGAGGTTACTCTCCTCCTCCCACAGGATCTTGGCAATGGGTTTTCTCTATACCAAGCAAGGAGGTCTTCCTGAGTACTTCCTCAGTCACTCACTAGCCTCATTTATCAGCTTGTATCATAACCCAACTAGCCACTCCCTGCGATCAGAACATGCTCTTTCTCAATTCTCCTCAAACCCGATCTTAGTCTTTCTTCTTTGCTTCTCTTTGTAGGTATTCCTCTACCCACCATGCCTTCCTTTCTTTTCTTCCTCAACAATATTTCATGTGTACTAAACTCTTAGTCTGTGGTCAGGTATGAAATCCTTACCGATCGATGCTCTACCCCATCCCCTCATTAACTCTTGAGTAGGTCTTCCCACCTACTAGCCTGACTGTAATTCATTCCTAGGTCAGAGGACCGTTCTAATCCTCAACAATTAAATCCAACAAGGCACTGGTTTGGTGGGGGTCATCTCAACCATTCCTGGTTCCCCTCACCATCTCTTTCATAACATTCATGGTCTTTCTTGGCAAGCCCCCCTTTCAGCAGCTATGCAACACTTATCCATTTTCTATTAATAACATAAATTTCCTTCATTGACCTTTTGTACAAAGGTTCATCAAATCAAACATTCACACATATCCAGTTTTCCATAGTCTCTTAGCCAATATAGCTATATTTACAAACTGGTGGAAACATGGGTGTTACAATATCTTTGTGTATCTCCTTGTTATATCTATGTTATATTTATTCCTTCTTGTCATTCTCAAAATAATATGGATCATTATAATTTAGATACATTGAAAATTAAGCAAAAGAAAGAGGTAGAGGATGCATCATTAACTATTTATTTCCCAAAATGTAGAAAAATACATCCTTTAGATAACATTGAAATTTTGTGGTATATGTGTAGATAATCATGCTATAGAAAATTTCCCATCTCTACGAGAACTCAAAGAAACTTACCAAGGGACTCAAGGAGCTATAAAGAAGTTTTGTTTTGTTGCACCAAAAAGACCTTGCAAGCCAAGGACTTCAGGTATATCTCAAGATCCTTTTCAACAGTTTAATCCTTATTTGTCTCAATAACACCCCCAACATAATTGGAGCATTCCTATGCCTTGGAAAGCATGGCCACCACAACAAGTCCAAAACCAACCTTGGTAATAAGGTTGATGATGATATAACTATGGAACCATGCTTTCTTCTCCTTATCCTATGCAACAGTAACACACCCAATATCCCACACAAAACTAGTATCCCCCACAATTCAAACAACCAAAAATTTCACAACCCCAACAACTTCAATTACCATAAAATCAGCCTCCAAGACCTACCCAACTACCTACACAACCCATTTCTAATCCCAATAATAAAGTAGCTAAGCTAACTTACATTAATGAGATACATAATTTTCCCGCTTATATGATTACTTCTCTCGGTATAAATGATATCCATGTTAGATCGGGAAAAGTACTTCATCAAGATGCACCTATTATTGTTGAAGAACTAATAGAGGAGGAAACTCCTAATCAAACAAACAATAATGATAGTACTAATACAATAAATCAAACTTCTTCATATGTAATAAATTAAGCACAACAATCTAGTACTCCACCTTTTCCAGAAAGGTTGGTGTTAGAAAAGTAAATCACTCAATCATGATATGATTTATTAGACGAGTTAAAGAATGTTTGTATCAAAATTTCATTATTGAAAACAGTAAAAAACATTCCAATTTATTCTAAGACAGTAAGAGAATTGTGTATAAAGAAAACAAGAAGGAAAAAGAAAGACCCACAAACAATGCAATTTATTGGTAAATTAGCAGACCTTATGTTGGGTAAAATTTATATGCAAAAATATGTTGATCCCGGTATTCCCATTGCAAAAATTCATATCAATAATGTTGCAATAGAAAACACATTAATAGATCTAGGAGAAGTAATAAATGTAATGAAAAAAGGTACCATGGATGAACTACAATTGTCTAATCTCCATAATACAACCATAGTTTTACAATTATCTGATAGATCAACACTAAAACTAGAAGGTGTATTAGAGGATATAATAGTCTCCTTGGATTCTTAGGAGTACCCTATAGATTTCATGGTTTTACATCTGAAATATAACTTTGGTGAGCACCCACTAATCTTGGGGAAACCATGGTTAGCTATAGTTGATGCTTTTATCAGTTGTAGATCAGGGGACATGAAAATTGCACACGGGAATTCAGTTAATAAATTCAATTTACATCCACCTACTAAAGCTTTAACTGAATCATAATTTACACAATGCTTTCAAGATACAAATTATAATGAGGAAGTAGTACAACCTGTTTTAACTATTGACCAAGTTATGAATATAAAGAATGATATTGAGGAAAATCAAAGCATCAATCTTATTAATAATTCTGATTTTACTCAATATCATGGGGGGCAACATGCTTTTGATCATAAACATATCTTGGACAAATATTTTTAAGAAAATTGTACTATGGATACTTTATTAACAATTTTAGGTTCGATGTCCTTTGTCAAATCAATATCAGAATCAAGTAATGTAGCTGTTGAAAATTTTCAAGGAAGAACTCTAAATATCAATTCTAAACTTGAAGAATTTCAAAAAGACCAATTAACCAAAACACTACATAAATATTATGGTGCATACACATAGGAATACAATGATATGCGTGGGATTCACCCTAATACATGTATTCATTGTATTTATATAGAGGATAACTCCAAGCCTATCAGGTATCCCCAAAGACGCATGAACCCACTTTTGAAAGAAATTGTGAAAAATGAACTGTAGAAACTATTTAATGTTAATTTCATATATCCAATTTATGACAGTCAATGGGTATCTCCATTAGTGATTGTTCCTAAGAAAAATCGCAAATGGAATGTTTGCATAGATTATAGGGAATTGAATAAAGAAACCTTAAAAGACCATTTTCCTCTACCTTTTATAGATCAGGTTTTACATACACTTGTAGGTAAAAAATAATTTTCCTTTCTAGATGGGTTTAGTGGTTATAACGAAATACTAATAGCTCTAGAGGATCAGGACAAAACAACATTCACATAACCATAGGGGATGTATTCCTACAGAGTACTACCTTTTGGTTTGTGTAATGCACCTACAACTTTTCAATGTGTTGTAACATGTATCTTTTCTGACCTAATCTATGATTGTGTAGAAGTATATATGGATGATTTCATTGTCTATGGAAATACTTTCAAGGAAGCATTAGAAAATTTAGAAAAAAATTTAATCAGATGTCAAGAAACTAATTTGGCATTAATCAATGAGAAATATTTTATGTTAAAAATTGAAGGAATTGTTTTGGGTCATTGTGTGTCTTATGCAAGTATAAAAGTGGATCCAACAAAGATATAAGTCATTTCCAATCTTCTAGTGCCAAAGAACCCAAAATATGTCAATAACTTTGTAGGAGATGTTAGTTACTATAGACTATTCATTGAAAATTTCATGAAAATTGCATCTCCATTATTCAAACTTCTGACTACAATTTTTTCTGGAATATTCCTTACCAAATTACATTCGAAACCTTGAAAGATAAACTTTATGTAGCTCCTATTTTAAGAGGGCCAAATTGGCCCCTCCAATTTCAAATATCTATAGATGCTTCTGACATAGCTTTAAGAGCAGTACTAGCACAAATGGAAAATCAAGTGTCTTATGCCATTTATTTTGTGAGTAAAATCATGACACCCCCTAACTTGAATTACACAGTTACGAAAAAGGATTTCCTTGTAGTATTGCATGTCATTAACAAATTTAGGAACTATATTACAGGATGTGAGATGTTCATCCACACTGATCATTCAAATATTAGATACTTAATCAACAACCAATTACTAATGGAAGGGTTACCAGGTGGCTTCTTTTGTAATAAGAATTTAATATTACTATACTAGATAGACCTGGAAAAGAGAATGTAGTTGAAGAATTTATTTATGGGATTCATAATGAAGGTGAATTGGTTCATGTTAATGATAATTTCTCTGATGAGCATATTTTTGCAACATCTACTAAGTCTCTTTGGTTTGTATATATTTCTAACTATTTAGCTACAAGAAAATTACCTCAACATCTCTCCATAAAGGAGAAGCAGAAGATCATTAAACTCAATACCACTTTCTCATGGATTGGTGGAGAAATTTTCTATATTGGACATGATCTAATCATTTAGATGTTTGTATGAGAGGATGAAGTATTTAACATATTGAATACATGCCACAATGAACCATGTGGAAGCCATTTTTCAGATAAAAGAACGACATACAAAGTCCTTCATCTAGGGTATTATTGGCCCACTCTTTTTAGAGATGTGAAGAAGTACATCAGAACCTATGATAGTTGTCATTGGATGGGTCGACTTGTGCAAGCAGACGAAATTACTCTAGAACCCCAAGCACTCGTAGAAAGAAGGAGTATATTCCGGTATGTATTGATTATGTCACTAAATGGATAGAATCTAAACCTCTTTTGCATGCTAATGAAAAAGTTGTTGTAGATTTTTTATTTGAGGGCATATTTACTTGTTTTGGTGTCCCAAGATAAATTGTAACATATCAAGGTGCTAAGTTCACATCAAATCTTTTCAAGCATTGGAAGTCATCCCCCTAACATCTACAAGCCAATGGGTAGGTGAAGTGCTCAAACAAAGTTCTTGAAGCCTTCTTGACCAAAAGAGTTTAGCTACACCACAAAGATTGGGCAGATAGGCTTCTAGAGGCACTTTGGGCATACTAGACCACATGGAGAAACATAATTAGGCATACACCATATGAGCTTCTGTATGGTAAACAAGTTTTGTTTCCTATTGAGCTCCAATATCAATACTTTCATAACAACATTCAAGCTAGGGATGGATCTTTCAGAAGCACACTAGAAGAGGTTAGCACAACTCTATGAATTGGATGAGATGCGATGGATACAATTCAACATACTACTATCATCCAACAACAAAGAACAATATAGCATGAAAAAATGCAGAAAGAAGAAATTCAAACCGGGTGAATGAGATCTCTTATTTGATTATAGATTTCAAAAATTTAAAGGGAAGCTATTACTACCATTTCGTTAGGGCCATATGAGATAAACAATTTATAATGGATAAATAAAAATCAAAACTATTGATGAGGAGGGAATTTCCTTTCTAGTGAATGGGCATGGACTAAGGTTATATCAAAAGCCTTTAAATAGAGAATATATTTTCTTAATCTGCCACTTCAAAACAAAAATGGAATAGTAAAGGAAATTCTTCCCCTTCTTATCCCCAAATGATCCTTATTTTTTGTTCTAATATATATATATATATATATATATATATATATATATATATATATATATATATATAGAGAGAGTAATAAAAGTGAAAATAAGTGTAGTATGTGAAAACATGTGTTTATTGGTGCATCTCGAGAGAGAGAGAGAGAGAGAGAGAGTAATAAAAAGTAAAGAAAAAATAAGTGTAGTATGTGAAAACATGTTTATTGGTGCATCTCTGCAAGAATTCCGTTTGAAAACTAGATATCTGGTAGAAACAATTCTAAAGTTCTTCAGAAAAAAAAAACATTGGATTTCTCCAACTCCTGATCAAAATTTTTCTTCTGGTAGTTGATTTCTCACCAACAACCTTCTTTTCAACATGTAGAAAGTCAATTTTTGTAGCACTTAGTCAGATAGATTCTTCCTTCGAGATAATTTTTTTTCCAAAGTTTTAGAGATTTTCATATTTTTCATGGTTTCTTAGAAATATATTCAGTAACATTTGTTGGATTGTTTGATTTTTACTTCGTATTTTCATAGTTTTTTCTATTGCAACATGCTAGATTTCTTTTATACCAGATATTTCAGTTCAAGATTTAGATTTCATTGGTAAAAAGGTTCTATATAGAGATTTAATTTCTACAGTTGCAGAATTTTATGCAATTACAGACACTTTTTGCAGCTACCAAAAGTCACTTGTATCTACTCTTCAAGCAATTGCTAGTTATTACCTGATTTTAAACTAGCCTACAACACAAGATTAGTATGATTTCTAATTTTCATGCATATTGTCATGAAATTCAATTCTGGAGACTTTATCAACAATGGATTCAATCCATATTTAGCAGTAGCAATACTCTTCATATCATCTTCAACAAAAACAATAAATTCATATCATCCCCATCAACATCAACACTCTTCATATCATCTTCAACAACAACAATACTCTTTAAGATTCTTAAACATTGTTCATCAACATAGGCAACTTTCACCTTCAGAATCTTCAACAGTTCTAGAACTTTCTTTTAGAGTATGCAACAATAAATTCACCAGTTCTAGCAGCAAAACCAACATTCAAATTCAAACATACTCCAACTCCAGTTCCAGAAGTGATAAATTCTTTAGGCTACAGGTGAAATAAAAAAGTAATAACTATTTAAATCATTTATGCATTTGGAATTAGGAATTGTGTGAAGGATGGAAAAACCTTAGATTTAATACGTATTTACTCTGTTTTTCTTAAAGTATATCATATCCTCTTACCAAATTCCTCAAAATCCCATGACATTCCTCTAATTATAATTATGAACTCATATCCGAAGTATGCACTTTCTCATATATGTTAAACACTCTACACAATAATTATATGTATGCATCTTGAAATTATATGTTGACATGCATTACAACAAAGTAACAGAGTGATTGATTGGATCGATAACATGATCCAATCATGAAATGCCACCATCATAAGTTGGAATGATGGCATGAAACATGAAATGATTGTTTACACAATTTTGAATTATGAATCCCATCATCACTGAAGTTGCTTGAGTTTTTCTCCTTATTCATAAAATCCGCCATATATTTATTGTTGTTTCTCGTTTTCCCTGTAACAAAGAGTATTTTTTAAGTTGGATTTGTTGCTAACTTTGCAAATTTGAAGCATGGGACCTATGGTAAGACATTAGTTGATTGGGATTGAAATTTTGGAAGCTTATTCAAAATGCATGAGGTAATTTCAGATAAATGGACGGCTTTCATTATTACAGAGATTTTAGGTGCATGACAAGCAGGTAACCAAATATTTTGCGAAATATTTCGATGGAACAAAGGCTCAAATTGGTGATCTTGAGTTGCAATTATCAGAAGTGTTTGTTTAAGAAGATACATGGTTATCATAGGGTGGTGAAAGATGGTTCAAGAAAGAGAATATTAAAGAAGAAATATGGAAATACTTTCTCAAAGACCCAACGCAAGAAACTAACTAGAACAAAGGTATGCCCACTTTTGCATTCAAGAATAAATGGTGTGATATTTTATTTATCCTTTAGAAATATGTAACCTGCGAAGGAAGGTACAAGATTGTGTTTTATTATCATCTAAGACTTCTTATGAATTTTGTTAAGGGGCACAAATTATATATTCCTTTCTATCTATTGAACAGTTTGAAGAAAATGGATTATGTAACAACGTAACCCTAGGAGTTTAGAAGAGAGTTTGTTTCATTTTTGGTTGACTAAGATTTTGGTTGAATCCAAACTTCATGAACAAAATCATAATTTGGAGAAATTCTTGATTCAAAATTGTTTTGTTAAGGCTCCAGTATAGCAAGAGGTCAAAAGGTTGAAACATAAAAGTTCCAAAAATAGGGTTTCTAGTATAGAGCTAAGGGTTTCCAAGATGAAAATATTGGAAATGAGACCTGAGATTCCCAAATTAGAAAATATTGAGCTAGAAGGAGAGGAATTGGAGAATGTGGAAGAAGAAAATCATGTAGAACGAGAAAGGAGCGAATAACTAGAGAAAAAATATGAGAAGCCAAATCCTAAGGAAACAAAGAAGAAGAAGGATGTAAAATAGAGGATGGAAATAGAGGTAAGGGTTTCAAAATTTGAAGCTAGAAGAGGAAATAAGGAATGGAAATTAAAAATATCGAGAATTAGGAGGAAGAGAAGAAGTCGCACAGAATAAAAAGAGGAAGATTGAGGCCATTATGCACATAACAACTAGAAGTATGATGAAGGTTTTAGCTTTAGAAAAACATGATAGAAACCAAGTTCTAAACAAAGAAGTCATTGAGCTTGAATAATCTGATAAGGAGCAGCTGAATAGTGTAAAGAGGACAAACTCAAGTAAAAATCCCAAGTCTGAATCATTTCTTAGTCTACCTCCCAATTTAGAAAACAAAAGTAATTTGTCAACTTATGATTTTGATGAAGTAGATAGAGGGTTTAATCGGTTCATGATTGATTATGAGACACATCAAGACACTAAAGTTTATAAGGGACCATTAATTGATCCAACTTTCACATCATTGAAGGAAAAGAGAGTTGGAAAGATCAGGAAATTGAAAGAGGAGCTTAAGGAGTTAGCACTCCTTGAAAATCATATCAAAACAAAAGATACATTCCCGAAGGCCATCATTGCTCAGTTAAAAAGGGATAAAGAATAGTTAGAATCCCAGAAGAAATTGATATAAAGAAAGGCCAGAAAGTTGTACATTCAAAGCAGGAAAGGAAGAATCAAAATTAGAAGTTTGAGGACAAAGTTGAATGAGGCAAGGAGTCAGGTACAAGCCTCATCTTCAAGGATGAACATTTTCATTGATGCTTTAGAAATATCTTAAGAGGAAAGGGGTAAGCAATTTTGAATTTTTGTTGGAGGAAGAAGAGTGTAATTTTGGTTGCATTAGGACATGCAACATATTACGTGTGAGGTAGATGTTGAGTCCTAAAAAAAAAAATTTTTTGTCACTTTTATATCCTAAACTTCTATCCAGAGCCTATATCTATGAACCAATTTAGATCTTATTTTATCCCTTTTTTCCATAACTATCATGATCAGTTATAGAACTTGTGTATTGAATGATATTAGAGGTAAATATTCCATTTTATGCTCAATTCCATTCTTCCTTATGAAATTTGATTTAATTAGTTGTTAATTTTAATGAGTCACTACAAAATATTTGATTCTGTAGCAACTAAAATATAGTTATGTAGCCACTAAATGGTTTTTTTCAAAATAATATTTGTTCTATAGGGTCGCGAACACCTCAGGATTGAACCCCGACTTGTGAAAGATGCCAAATCAATACCTGAAGATTGTCCACCTACTGGCTCAGCCCAAGGATCCTCCAGATCAACACAAGAGAGAATTCAAACCTGTAGTCAACTCATGTACAAGTGGTGGAGTTGTGGAAAATGAATATTCATCAAAGAAACATGGAATAGAACAAGACCGCATGAGATAAATTCATGCAGTGTGTCATGAATTTCTCCATTACATGGATTTTCAAGACTATTCCATATATCCACAAGCTGTTAGATTTGATTTAGCATACACGCATGTGTATTTCAATTGTAAATAGTTTATGGGATTTGTGAAAATTAGATCTATGTGATCTCATGTGTAATGTATACATATGGGTTATCAAACTTCTATAACAACAAATATATTTTGATATGAAATTGCTATAACATTATATTTTTGTTTGAAATTAATATATCGAAGTTCTGGTTACTATGCACATGCATGAGTTATATGTTTCAAGTTTACAGAGCTTGGTTTTATATGACGTTCTTTTCTAAGTAACGTTCCTTGAGATAGGAGAGCCCCCTGAGGAGGAGTGCATTGCTCATTTTCTTTATTGTTGATATTGTTTATTTATTAATTTGTGTGATTTACATTTGCGATCATTTATTTTATGAAAATTCATTTACTTTCGTTTACACATGGAAACTAATGCAACATACATCAATTGAATAAATTTTTGTTATTTCATCTCCAAGAACTCTCATTGAATTAGATGATTGAAAGATTGTAATTAAAAATCCAATAGATTGATGATCCTAAGTGTTTATAATTATCCTTGTGTATTTATTAATCTATTTTTCATCATTAGAAAATACTATGTTCTTTATGAAGTTGAATATAAATTTTGTTTCTATAGCCAAAGCAGTGAACAATTTTCCCTTATGCATAAATAGATTAGAGGTTAATACCTGCATATATTTTGCGAGCACTTCATTAGTTTATGATCCCAAATTTGATGATTTAATGTAGAAAATTTTACCTAATTGAACTGATTGACACTTTGTTTTCCACCTTAATAAATATCTCTATGGTTGTAAGTAAGATCCTCAAGCTTGGTATGCTAAAATGGATAGTTTTCTTCTTGATATTGACTTTTCTAGATGTCATTTTGACCCTAATATCTATACCAATAAAGTAGGAAACCATCTCATAATACTTTTTCTTTTTCTTGATGATTTGATCTTCACTGGTAGTGACCCTAAAATTTTAAACCATGTAAAATCCAACCTTAAGAAGAAATTTTAAATGGAAGACTTAGGTTATTTGCATTGTTTCCTTGGCCTCTATGCCATGAGATGTTGAATCCATATCATAATACTTTTTATTTAATTTGATGATCTTATCCTCACTAGTAATGACCCTAAATTTCCAAACCATGTGAAATCCAATCTTAAGAAGAAATTTGAAATTGTAGAATTATGTTATTTTCATTTTTTCCTTGGCCTTTGTGCTAGAGATGTCGAATCCATATGGCGTTTGTGATAATATGCATTAAACCATGATATTCTACTTTTGTGGTTGGTAAAGAAACCACCTTTTAATTTTTACAAGACTAGATCTTGGGTCCAGAGCCAAGTTGAAACACATAGAAGATGTTGACTTCCCGCCAGTTCCATCTCTAGCCCAATCCAATTCTATGTAACTAGGTAGTTGGTTCACTTTGTTGTTGCAATATTTTATACCAAGATAATAAGTTCCATTGATATAATGACCAATCCTCTTTTTGGCTTTAAGGTGTTTTTTCAAATAGATCCTACATAAACCAAGAAACCACACAGACAACAAAATAAATATCAGGTTGACTCACAAACTATTGATAGAGTGTAGCATTGAATTTTCAAATAACCATATTCCTTAGTTATATTCACTTTAGACTGATACGGCGTAGCATAGGGTTTACAATCTTCCATTATGAACTTTTGTAAAAGGTTCAACACACATTTAGGTTGCAAAATAAAGATACCATCATCCATTTGTATGACTTGAATTCCCAAAAAGGAATGCAATCACCAAGGTTAGTCATCTCAAAGGTATTTTCAAATTATTACTTCAAACCCAAAATTAAATTAATATTACTTCTATTAATGACTATGTCATCTACATACAATGCAACATTTAATGTTTCACCATTTACATATAATAAACCCCAATTTCATTAAATTTGGATTAATTCCAGTTTAATCCCCTTCAAAGATAGACCAAAATAAACCTTCTAAAGTTCAAAATTGGGGTTTCAAAAGTGAAAAATCCAATTCCAAAAGTGATAATATCAAATTCCAAAACTGCACTTGTTGATTTGATATTGGTACTTTTAGAATTGATTTTTTCACTTTTAGAATCCAATATTGGGACTTTTGGAACAACATTTTTCAGTTTTCAAAGATGATATTGGTACCTTTTGAATCCAAATTTTCATTTTTGGAACTTGATATTAACAATTTAGGAATATGATTTTGCACTTTTGGAATATGATATTGGCACATTCTAAACTGGATTTTGCATTTTACAAATCCCAAATTCACACTTAATTTTCAATCACATTTAATCTATATCATTCATAATTTCTTTTAAAGTTGGTTATACATCATCTACAAGTACCACTAAATTTAATTTCAAAGACAACTGAATATATAAAAAATTGAGGACCTTATTAACCATAAAATCATTGTCACACATTTTTTTTGTAACCATAACTGGAAGATTTATATTAATTAAAAGTTGTAGAAAATATCACAACAGGGTTACATCAGAGTTTATTTCTAAACAAAGAATTCACTAACCAAAAAGAAACAATGTTTTGACATATGGTTGTAGACCAAAAACAACTTTAGAGACAACATTGTCCTAAAATGCCTAGTAATGTAATTTCTACAAAAAAAGACCTAGAATCCCAATAACTTTATAAAACATATCTATTTAGTAGAAATAATTTTAGTTGGTTGCTTTGTTTTTTGCTTCCTTGGATGGATCCAACACCTTATTTATTTATTACACATTTTTGGAAGTTGGTGGATTATGTTATCTTCCATAGGCTTTCTAAAATTTGAATTGATAGATTGAACTTGGTAATCTATTTATTCCCCATTTTTGTAATCTATCTCTCTCACCTCGTCTCTGAATACGCCTAGCTCATCGTTCACCCAAGTTTTCCTACAAACTGGTTTCTTAATCCACCACTTTTTTGGATACTTAACCTCCACATTCCCATTATAGCATAATCATATTTTCTTGTCTCGTTGTTCAAATACTCCTTAGATTCCATTCCATTTATAGTCATGATGGAAGAAGAGTAGTCATGCATATTTTCTGTGCATTTGAGCATGACATAATTATCACTTTGAGTGTTGGGAGGCACAACGTCAAATCCACAAATGTGCCTTGACAGTAATATAAGTGCCCCAGTCCTTACACATAGATTTGATGCTTGATTCCTCACTGGTGTCTAGGGGGCATTTCTTGGTCCAATCTACTATCTCCATGCTTGCACTAGAGGTCACTAAAATGAATATATCCATTTCTAGGTTTTCGCTCCTCCATTGAGTTTCGGTAGTTTCTTGTTTCTGGTTAGTTAAAACCCTAAATTAGTTTCAAATCCATCTTTCACCAACTTTCTTTTGGAATTTCGACCAGTTTGAGTCTCAAGTGATATTTTAAAATAGTATTTCCTACTATATTTTCGTATATTTGTCATTTTAAACCCTAAGGTAGTCTTCGAAAATTATGTAAATTCATGCCCTTGGAAGAATTGAACTCTCAACATTTATTGTCAAATATTGATCTCCATTTCCTTCATTAACAATAAAATATGAATTGAACCATTGATTATGAGAAGAGGAGCATCAAAGAAGGCATGGAAACATGATGTGTTCCTTGGACATGTCCCTTGATGACTTGGTCAAAATCAACAAACAAATTGGACAAGGACGAGGTTGATTGGGGTAGGCACAATCAAGGTGAGATATATGATCTTCACTACGTCAGTTGTGGTAAGAATGGACATGAGGAAAATGCATGTGTAATCCATTGGGATAAGATTAAAGAAAATAAATATCATAAATAAGACAAATATAAAGTATCATATCTAGAAAAAGGTAAAGCACCTGAATTTTCTCATTATATTGTTTTCCATTGCAATATTGGAGTAAATGAAGATTTATTTAACACTTCATTTGCTTCTTGGAGAGATTCATGGCTACTTGACACATGTGAAACATGCCAAATGACCATATAGAGATACTTATTTGAATATTTCAATGACAATGTAGATGGTATGGTCTATTTTGCAAATAAATCAAATCTCGAAACTAAGAGAATTGGCACCATCAAGCTTAGATTTTTTGGATTCTTGGATTTTCTTTTGTATGATATGCTCTATATTCCTGATATGGGAAGGAAATTACTATATCTTGTGCACATTCTCTATCAAGGCCAATCTATTCATATATTCGATGGAAAAGTTTAAATAAGGAAGGATTATGATAACATGGTCATTATGAGAGGAGTGGAGGATGAAATATTGTTGAAGTTGAAAGGGACATTTGTTCATGCACAAAATTATACATACCTCTCTCACCACGATGAAGGTACATTTCCATCTAGTCTCTTATGGCATACTATATTTGGACACATTAATTATGACAACCTTGGTTTTTTTAAACAGGATGTTGTTTCTAGTTTTCCTACAATTCCTAGGAAATTGAAGCAATGTGATGCTTGTATCCTTGGAAAACTTAGAAAACAACCATTCCATGATTCCACTTGCAGAGCATGTAAAAAAATTGGATTGATACATTTTGATTTGTGTGGCCCCATATATTTTCCATCTACTAATGGAAATAAATATGTCATGTCTTTTATTGATGATTACACCAGGATGTGTTGGGTGTACTTGTTGAAAGATAAATCACATGTCTTTGAAACTTTTAAATTTTTTCATGTATGGATAAAAAATGAAGTAGAACCACATATTGTCACTCTTTGTATTGATAAGGGAGGAAATTATACATCTAATGAATTCAGAAACTATTTCTGCTAACATGCGATTCAAGATCAAACCACAGTTCCATACAATCCTCAATAGAATGGTGTAGCTAAAAGAATAAACACATCTCTCTTAAATATGGTTCATTCCATGATGTTTTTAAAAAATGTGAACTTGATGTTTTGGGATGATGTAGTTATATGTGTGATTAATGTAAAAAAACGTGTCCATAGCATACTCTTGTGAACAAGATTCCTTATTAAATGTGGTATGGTTGCATTCCTTCAGTGAGGAATCTTAGGGTCTTTGGTTCCACCTACTATGCCTTAATTCCTAAGGAGAAAAGAAACAAGATTAATGTAAGGAGTCTTAAGTGCATCTTATTGAGGTACTCAAATACTACCAAGGCATATCGTTTTTATGATTAGGTAAACATGAAGTTCATTCTTTCGAGAGATGTTATTTTTCTAAAATCCTCCAAGAATGGAAAAACTGTTGAGCGACAACTTGATCATTTAGATATATTCAACCATGTAAATACATATCACAAGTTTGATGATTATATTCCACATATTGTAGGGGAGATCTCTATCTTGGATCAATATTTGGAATCTCCTTTTGAAGCACCATCTCCCCCTCATGAATAAGTTCCAACCACTTCATCAGAACGGGAAGTTCATTTGGATGATGTGATTGAGAGGATTGAAAGGCTAAATGGAAATGGAAATGCGACACCATCTCAATAAATGGAGAAACTTGGACCATGTTAGAAAGGTCTACCAAAGTGGCTCATAAAGAAACTTGAAAGTGTTCATCCTAATGAGGTTGGAAAGACATGATCTAGAAGTTCTACAAAACAAGATGTAGGTGATGTAGATAATTTAGATCAGGCGATGTAGATGATATGGATGTTTTGTATGATTGTGAATTAAATTTATCTACTAAATTTGAACCAACTTCCTTTGAAGAAACTACTTCTCATGATGAGTGGAAAGAATCCATGCAAAAGGCATATGATAATTTGATTAAAAATGGGACATGGAAGTTGGTAGGCCCTCCATTTGGAACCAAACCAATTTGTTGCAAGTGGGTCTTCAAGAACAAGTATGATAACATAAAAACATAAATAAAACCAAACAATTTTTTTGAATAAATATGTATAGGGGTATGGGGACAACTAAGGCCTAAGGGGTTATGATTGAAAGTGTTTTCAAGGATAGAGCAATGGTTAGAGCACCAATATATGGGTGATGTGGGTGCAAGGATTGTACACAAGGTATATTATTCATAGTGCACTTAGGGCTCGAGTGTAGAGGGAGTTAAGGGTTGAGTATAATCTATGCCTAGGATTAGATGGATCTAGGGGGGTCTATGTCATGGTCTATGTCAAGCTCTACATCATCGTCTAAAACTAAATCTAGCTCTATGTCGTGGTCTAGTTCATGGTCTATGTCAAGCTCCAAGTCATCGTATAAATCTAGATCTAGCTCTATGTCGTGGTCTAGGTCATGGTATAGGTCTATGTCATGATATACATCATGGTCATCGTATAGGTATAGGTCATGCTCCAGGTCTTTCCATGTCTAGGTATTTTTATGTCTAGTTTTAGGTCTAGGTCAAGGCCATTTCGTTCCTTGCAATGTAGGGAGGGGGGATGCAGAGAGAGGAAGAAAGAGAGTGTGAGAGGGGGAGAAGGGAAGAAAAAGAGAGTGAGGGATAAGGATACATAGAGGGGGGTTAGAGAGTGAGAGAGTGAGATTATCAGGGGTATATGTCATGGTCTATGTCAAGCTCTAGGTCATCGTCTAAATATAGATCTAACTTTATGTCACGGTCTAGATCATGGTCTATGTCAAGCTCTAGGTCATTACCTAAATATAGTTCTCGCTCTATGTTGTGGTCTAGGTCATGGTATAGGTCTATGTCATGGTATTCGTCATGGTCATCGTATAGGTCTAGGTCATGCTCCAAGTCTTTCCATTTCTAGGTCTTTCTATGTTTAGGTTTAGGTATAGGTCTTGACATGTCTAGGTAAAGGTGATTTCTTGAAATGTATAAGTAATCCATTGGGAGAAGAATGAAAACTTAACACTCACCTTACAGGCGAGGCTACATTTCTCTATTGCACATATCCTTTATTCATTGTGAGACATGCCTCGCCTTTAGATGGACAAAGAGAGAAGGAGGTAAAACTAGGGGCAAAGAGAAGGAGGTGGGGAGTGAGAGAGAAAGAGAGGCAAAGAGAGAGTGAGAGTGAGACTAACAACAAGGAGAGAGAGAAAGATGTGGTATACGTGCGATGGAGGGAGACAGATATAGGGAGGAGAGGGTAGAGAGAGAATGTGTGTGAGAGAGAGGGGGGAAGAGAAAGAAAGAGAGGAGGGCTAGACAAGGAGTGTTTGAGTGTGTGAGAGGGAGGGAGAGGGAGACAAAGAGAGGGGGTAGAGAGAGAGTGAGAGGAAGGGGGAAGAGATAATGGGGAGGGGTATATTTATGAGAGAGAGAGAGAGAGCAGAGAGATATTGGGAGGGAGGGGGAGAGAGTGAGTGAGACCGAGTGTGAGAGGAAGGTGGGAGATAGAGGGAATGGGGGGTAGTTAGATATAAAGAGAGAAATCGGGGGAGAGTATAGGAGAGAGAGGGAGGGGGATATAGTGAGAGTGAGACTAAGAACAATGAGAGAGAGAAAGAGGTGGTAGATGTAGGAGAGAAAGAGAGGAGAGATAGTGGGAGGTAAGGGGAGGGATAGAGGGAAGAGGGAGGTATAGAGAGAATGTGTGAGTGTGAGAGGGGGGCTGGGAAAGGATTGTTTGAGTGTGTGAGAGGGAGGGAGAGGGAGACAAAGAGAGTGGGTAGAGAGAGAGAGAGAGAGGAATGGGGGGAGATAAAGTGGGTAGGGGTAGATGTATGATAGCGAGAGAGTGGAGAGATAGTGGGAGGGAGGGGAGAGAGAGAGGGAGGGAGGAGAGGGTGGAGAGAGAGTGAGACTGATTGTGAGAGGATGGGGGGAGATAGAGGGAAAGGGGGGTAGAGATATATAAAGAGAGAAATGGGGGGAGAGTAGAGGAGAGAAAGGGAGGGGATATAGTGAGAGTGATAACAACAACAATGAGAGATAGAAAGAGGTGGTAGATGTAGGACTGAAAGAGAGGAGATATATTTGAAGGGAGGGGAGAGATAGAGGGAGGAGGTGGCTAGAGAGATAATGTGCGAGTGTGAGAGGGGGGGAAGAGAGAGAAAGAGAGGGGGGATGGACAAGGATGGGGTGGAGAGAGTGAGACTGATTGTGAGAGGAAGGGGGGAGATAGAGGCAAGGGGCAGTAGAGAGATATAAAGAGAGGAATGGGGGATAGAAAGTGTGTGTGCAAGAGTGTGGGAGGAAGAGATAGGTAGACAAAGAGGGGAGGTAGAGAGAGGTAGACAAAGGATGGAGGTAGAGAGTGAGTGTGTTAAAGTGTGGGAGATAGAGAGAGGAATACATAGAGGGTGGATAGAAAGTGAGAGTGTGAGAGTGTGGAAGGGATATAGAGGAATAAATAGAGGGGCGATAGACAATGTGTTTCTGAGAGTGTGGGAGGGAGAGAGAGGAAGACAAAGAGGGGAGGTAGAGAATGAGTATGTTAGAGTGTGGGAGGGAGAGAGAGGAATACATATAGGTGTAAATGTGTTGAACCTACACATAATAGATCTAGCTAAAAAATAATACACACATTTGCAAAGAGAATTTGAGAAAGAAGAAGAAGGAGAGAAAGAAATGAAAGAATTCTCATTAACTGTATTCCACTCTCAAAGAGTGAATAATTTACAATAGATATAGGATACATGAATAACTAATGCTCCATAGTGGTGGTCTAGAGTGATATGGACACACACTAGTTGTTACAGGAGTAAACTTCTACCTAGTCTAGTTTCTCAGGCAGTTACGGGAGTGAACTGCCACCTATTTGAGTTAACTAGTCAACTAGTCTTCATTTAACTGACTGAACAAAGAGTAGTGAGGAGTTAACTCAGGAAATCAAGGGTAATGCTCCAGTCTGGTGATGATCCCAAGTCAAGTTCACATTAGTTGGTGATGATCCCAATGCTGCACGGTGACAAAGCCAATGCATCATCTAAACTCAACTCAACTAGTCAAACTGAAGTGTCAAATGAAAGAGAATATTCTTCAAGTGGAATATTCTCCCCTAAAATATAGGAGATTGGATAATGACTAATTATGACTAATAAACAAGGAAAAACCTTAGGAAAAATAAATTCTAGGTGTGTGTGAAGTAACTCCAACACCTCCCCTGAACATCACTATGGTGAATATAAAGAATGGGTCCCGACAACGAGGCCAGGTTAGGTACCCAAATACAAAATATACACTGAAATAAACGAGGAAAGAGGGAAAAACTCATGGGAAACCCCCCCCCTTCAAATTACAATGCATAAAAAAAATATGAGAAGGAACAAAAAGCAGTTGCTAAGCAATTGTGCCCTTCACTCCAAGAAGACCTCGCAACTGTGCAAGTTTGTGCTCGTTGAAGATTTTGTTGAAGATGTAGATGTTTGCACAGATCTGATGAAGTATATGCATCATTGATATGTCCACACATTTCCACTTTTTCTTCTTATAATGAATAATATCCAAATAAAGTCTGGATGAAACTTTGAATACCGTGCGGCCGTTTCCGGAAAAAACGTTGAAATTTTGTGATTTTTAAATGATCATAACTTCACTTCTTGGACTCCATTTTGGACGATTTTTTTTTGAAATTGGATATTTTCCCAAGAGGAATTCAAATATCCAATTTGTTTCTGCAAATTTTTCTCATAAAATATCATAATTGAGTCTGATGTGTGCGGCTCCCTTTTTGTCTCCTGAGATGCATGCATGGTGCACGCAAAAGTGTATGCATGTGACCCCTGAGATGCATTCCATATATCTTCCACATAAAATTCAGAAAACAAATATGAAATGGAGTAGACATCATCTTCAATTAAGGGAATACAAATTTGTGCAAAAACTTTTGTAGAAAACTCTTCATAATAAGAGGCTTGATCTTCTGATGGCTTCTCTTTTGGCTCTATCTGTTCAACCTCTTGCATGAAATATTCACAATATTCTTTATTCCCAAATAGAACCTCCAATATGGTCCATAATTCATTTGGAGTTGATTCTTGTGATTCCTCATATACTTGTTGGAGAATTTCTGGAGAAATAGACAAGAAGATAAATCCTATGGCCATATCCTGTCTATTGAGAAAATCATTTTTCTCATTGGTAGAATCAGGCTCTACTTCCATTGCCATGGTTATTTGGTATAAGCCTCTACTTCTGAGAAAAAGTAGAATCTCTAGCTTCCACTCCAAATAGTTATGAGGCGTGAGAAGTATTATCAGTGAGTAAAACATATATTCCATATTTTTCGCGTTCTTCAAACTTCAGTACCCGCAAAAATAATTTGGTGTATCTTTTGTTTAGTAGTCCGTAAGCTCTGATACCATGTAAATGTGTTGAAACTGCATAGAATAAATCTATATAAACAATAATACACACATTTGTTGGAAGATTGGTTGTTGTCATTGATGTCAACCCTAGTCATGGGTTTTGGACCGCAAGATTGATAAAGGTATTTGGACATGAAGGACAATGCACATGCATATAAAACACCCATGAATGGATAGTATACANGGGGGGAGAGTATAGGAGAGAGAGGGAGGGGGATATATTGCGAGTGATACTAACAACAATGAGAGAAAGAAAGAGGTGGTAGATGTAGGAGAGAAAGAGAAGAGAGATAGTGGGAAGGAGGGGAGGAGATAGAGGGAGGAAGGTGTAGAGAGAGAATGTGTGAATGTGAGAGGGGGGAAGAGAATTAAATATTTGGGGTATAGCCAAGGAGCATTTGAGTGTGTAAGAGGGAGGGAGAGGGAGACAAAGAGAGTGGGTAGAGAGAGAGAGAGAGAGGAAGGGGGGGAGAGATAGTGGGGAGGGGTAGATGTATGAGAGACAGTGTAGAGAGATATTGGGAGGGAGGGAAATAGAGAGAGGGAGGTAGGACGGGGTGGAGAGAGAGTGAGATTGATTGTGATAAGAAGGGGGAGATAGAGGGAAGGAAGGGTAGAGAGATATAAAGAGAGAAATGGGGGATAGACAGTGTGTGTGTGAGAGTACGGGAGGAAGAGAGAGGTAGAAAAAGAGGGGAAGTAGAGAGAGGTAGGAAAAGGATGGAGGTAGAGAGTGATTGTGTTAAAGTGTGGGAAGGAGAGATAGGAAGACATAGAGGGGGGATATAAATTGTGTTTAAGAGAGTGTGGGAGGGAAAGAGAGAAATACATAGAGGGGGGATAGAAAGTGTGTGTGTGGGACTGCGGGAGGGAGAAAGAAAGGAAGAAAAAGCGGGGAGGTAGATAATGAGTGTGTTAGAGTGTCAGAGGGAGAGAGAAGAAGACATATAGGAGGGGTAGAAAGTGTGTGTGGGAGGGAGAGAGAGAAAGGAATTGAAATGAACTAGAGAGAGCGTGTGATAGGGAGAGAGAGGAAAATACAAAGGGGGGTAGAGAGATAGGTAAATGTAGGAGAGATGGGTAGATGTAGGATAGATAGTGGGGGGGAGGGAGAGAGGGATGAGGGGGGGGAAGAGAGATATTTCTTAAGAGAGTTAGGGGGGAGAGAGAAAGACAAAGAGGAGGGGTAGAGAAATAGAGGGAGGAGGGGGGGGAGAGAGAAAGACAAAAAGGATGGGTAGAGACAGAGTGTGAGAGGGAGGATAGGGAGAAAGAGAGGGGGGGTAGAGAGAGGGATTGTGAGAGGAAGGGAAGCAGAGAGACTGAGATTAACAATGAGGAGAGAGAGAAAGGGTCGAAGAGAGAGGGGAGTGGGGAAGATGGAGAGAGAGAGAGAGAGAGGAATATGAGGGAGATAGAGAGGGAGTGGGTGTGAGAGTCTGAGGCATGTCAGGGTAAGGTATAGATCTAGGTATTTCCATGCCTTCTGATGTATAAGTCTTTCCGTGTCTAGGTGTTACCATGTATAGCAGTGTGAGGGAGAGAGAGAGAGACAAATAGGGGGGGTAGAGAGGGAGAGTGAGAGGGAGATAAATAGCAGGGGCAAGATGTAGGAGAGGAAGGAGATAGATAGAGAAGGAAGTGATTTATAAGAGCGCATGTGTGTTCCTAGAGTGTGTGTGCCCTCCTAGGAATGCAAGCACGCTTCTAGAACTTGTGCACACTCCTAGAGAGTGCGCGCGTTCTTTTGAATTCAATTTTTTTTGGTGGAATTGACAAGGTGTATGCTGACTTGGTTGGCTTAGATTTAGGTTCAGAATGACAAACCTAGTGGTTCGGTCTGCAAATTGATAAAAACCTCCATTTTTGTGAATACCCTTCTATATCTATGTCTTTGACGTTATTTTTCTATAGGCTAAATAATTTAGTTGTTGACGAAACTATAGACATAAATTGAGTAGGATATGAAAATTTCAAATATATAATTATTTTTAAAAATTAATATTGTTTACTATTTTTAATGTATTTTTGTCTTTACATATATCAAAATCCTAGAATACATACATCTCTTATTTCTACTATAACGTTTTCTCGACTTAACCATTTCTCAAATGAGTTATATGTGACACTAGAGGAGACCAATACCTACGATCTAAAAAATATTTTTTTTTGTCATATTAATACCCTCTTAGCTTGCATGAACAAAAGACATTGTAATTTCAAGCATATGTTGACTTTGATAATTTATAAAAAATATTAATTAATATTAAAAATTTCCAAAAAATACATGGCATAAGAAACATGGGTTCTCTACTATTATACAAGTTTTTGGAATGAAATTCCATCGTTAATAAACTCAGCACCTACATGAACAAAAACATATACCTTATATTTTGTTGGAAAAATAAGATACCATTGTTAGAAGAAATCAAATTTGATCTACTTATTAACAATGTCTATGAATAAAAGTTGTATATTCAGAAAGATAATTAAATTTCCTACATTTCATCTTCTTACACCATATTCAAATTCATTTTAAAAGTACCTTGAATAATCTCTCCTAGTTAACAAATTTCTCTTTTTCCAGGTTTGCATTGCCAGTAATGTATCATGAGAGACCATCATTAGCTTGCACTCACCCATACAAGAAACACATTCCTGAAATCGTTATCCATATGTTTTAAAAACCTTAAAATGGGTAATATAGTTGTTAAAAATGTCAAATTTGAATGACGAATTCATTTTGAAATTCCAACCCTACAAGTTACTGTGATTTTATCAAGATCTTTCTTTTCAGCTGGTCCCTGGGGCATTCAACGCAAAGACTATATCTGTCATTTTTCATACAAACAAACCTTATTTTTCAAGATGATAAAGCTACTTATTCTTATTTCATACTTGATATCCAAACCTAATTTCTAGAGGCATAATTAACTAGATTTCTCCTCAAGCGAAGGCTAGCAAGCCCTTTATATCCCCACCCTAAAGGGATGAAGGATTTATGGACACATTCACATTGCTTGCTTTTTGGTTAAGGTTTCATGTAAGAAATTCACGTCGATTGCTTGATGGTTAAGGCTTAACCCAGGAAATTCACACTGGTTTCTTGTTAATATGTAAGAATGCATAACTATTTTTTTTTCATTAGTCAACTCGAAACACATAAGAGTAACCATGTTATTGAGTGGGGAATGATAAGTTCAAGGACAATGTCACATTCACTTTTCACTTCTATGACAAGTAGCAAGATAGAAGATTGTAAATTTTAAACCTAAAAAGTGATTTAATGTATATATATTTTTAAGAAAAAAGAACAATCAATGGCATATATAGTTTGCAAAGATTCAACG
>SNQJ01S0017127.1:42930-57826 GCA_010110895.2 Picea sitchensis | reverse complement strand
CAAACAACCAAAATATTCTTATGACACAAAACATTTCACTATATAAGACATTGAATTTGGAGTTAAGCACCTTACAAAAGGGAAAGATAAAAACATTGAAAGTTATCAAGTTAAATATTTTAAAGTTGAAGACTTTATTCTTACTCCTCGCATTTCAAAACCCTTGTAATCATGTGGGATTCACCTTGTTGACCAATATCTTATCATCTTCATTCATAAAGGGGGGTTTTAAATTGTGAAACACAAAATATATATATTATAGGTATTGGGGGGATGTAGGGTACAAGGGGGTTTATAGGTATTGGGGGTTATAAAAAGGGGTATCTAGTAAAAACTAGGGATATATAATAAAAATACAGAGTTCTTTTATTTCAAAGAAGTATTGGAAGGGGGGTTTCAACAAAAGGATTTTGGGAGCTATTTATAAATATTTATTGAAATTAAGGGCATTATTTAATAACCCACGAATTCATGTGCTATGACATTTTTGATGATATTGTAGATTCGAGAGGTATTCCCACAAGAGGCCAAGGTGTCAGGCATGTGGGAATCTTCGTTGGCACCATATTAGCCTTTTGTTTCAGTGAAATCGACCCCAGAATGAGGCTAGGGCCTCATGGGCAAGTTGATGGGATTTGTAGGCTTGTGTGGTGCTGTCACACCCACAAAGAGAATCAAAATATTCTAATTAATTGTTGATTTTAGAAGGGGTGCTTGAAATCACTCATTGGGACTTGTATATAAAGGAGAGAGTTCATTTTGATATTTGATCATAGGGCTTCATGGATTTAGCATAAGTGAGTAAACACTTGTGCTAGGGAGTATGACAATTGTAGCAAGGAGATTTCTGCACCTAGGCAATCTAGCCTAGGGTTTTTGGATCATATGTGGTGTTAGAGACACCATTTTCCTTTTAGTTAGAGTCGGTTTTTGGTCGAGTTATGGCCCATGTGTCAAAACATGTGAAGTCAGGTACATAAAAATGAAGGGGTCGAAGTCAGAAAGTGGCTGATTGGCCCTTGGAAATGGGAAGGGATGTCAGAGTCAAAACATGTGTAAATGGTACGGGTATGTTGTTCCCAGAGAGTCAGGTCTTGTTAAAAGCTAGCCTCTGCGTGCCCTAGGTTGAGTCATGTAGTTAATGAAAGTTGTGTCGGCAAGTGTTGTAACTATTATCGATTCATTATGAAGGCCGAAGGAATGAAAAATCACGGCGTTCGTACCATGTATGCCCTGCAGCCCTTATCACCTGTACCTTACATGCAGCGATGTATTATGGAAAATCTGTAGTTCGATTTGAAACATCCAGTCGCCATGAATTCAGTGTTTCTTGGCACGATTCCTCCTCCCGCCTGAGTTGTTATAAATTCCAGATGTGTTGCACCCATTCTATTTGTGAAATCAGATTCATGCTCTGTCTGTAAAATTTCTCACAAGCTCAGGTTGATCAAATTCTTCGTCTTGGGCGTTCATCGGATTCACTGCGCACAAGATAAATATTGGTCGCGCCATGATGAAATTACAAAACATAATAAAGGGCGTGCGGAATAGTAGAATTTCCAGGCCCGAGCCCCAAAATGATTGGGATTCATTCTCACTCACAATAGGTGCCCCCGAAAATACAGAGGGAGTTTCCTCTTTACTCACGGAAGCGAAGGTATCACACCGCGTAGTACCTGGAGTAGAAGGACTTGAGCAGAAAGGAAGGATGGTAGTTGCCCTGTCTTCCCAGCAGCAGATACCACGGAGAAGGGGGAGACCAAGGAAGAACCAAGAAGCTGGGGAAACCCGAGTCCCAAACGAGCTGCACACAAGATCGGTTGCAGAGAAATTACTTATGCACATTGTTCAACTGTAAACTATTGAGGGAACAAGCCGAGAAGATGGGAGAAGAACAAGGAGGATGGACATCGTAGGCACGAATGATCAAGAGCCATCTCAGTAGTTGAAGCAGGAGAAACTAGCTATTGTCAAACTTTACCAGGAAAACAGGGAGTTGAGGCAACAACTAGCAACAAAGACCATTGAAGTGTCAGTAGCACAAGGTCGCGAAGGGAACGTGACGTGGCTTAAATGACAACTTAGAGAGGCGCACGATACCATCTTACAGTTGTGCGAAGCACGGAGGCTGTCAAAGGAAAGGCATGGAGACCATTCCAGAGAACGTGAAGCAACCAAAGAGAAAGAAAATATTGACAGTTTTGAAGGTGACATCGCCCTAAGACATTTTTCCATTTTGATGACAACCATGACTGCTTCCAGCCACTTACCGCGCACATTTCCCCCAACAAATGAACGTGCAACAGAAATCAAAGCTATTATAGCAGACAACGGGACTCTGACAAACACTTGTCCATCCAGATATTTGATCGAAGGAAAGAATTGATACATCACTCCCTCATGACGAGAATTGATCGATAACCGAATCCCCGTGGCGGATTACAAACAATCATGATGTAGCCAGAAGTATTTGTTGTCTATTTTTGGAAAAGCGTCATGCAAAGAGTTTGTAATGAAGAACAATTAGTTTCCTAGTTTTTAGAGATAGTAGTTAGAAGACCAGGGTAGCCCAAGCGATGCCCTCCCCTATATATTTGATATTTTCAATGTAAGCCAGGATGGTTGAAAAAATTAGTATAGACAGTAGCTATTATATAAAATTTGAGTTCGATAAAAATTTAATGAAAAAGTCCTGAAGCTTTGATGAAAAGATTATAATTGTAGCAGTTGGATGTATTGTTTTCCTTTCTTTGCGTACATACTTCTTGTTTTCTTTATTCATATCTTTTTCTGTCTAAATCAGAACGAAATTTTGAACCTGTGGATTCGTTGTGCAACGCCCCTTGTTCGCGCCATTTAGACAAAACGTTTTTCTTCTAAAGTTAACTCTGAATTCATCCACAACGGTGCTCCGAGTTACTTCATGTGTTTTCTCCTCGCCACACATTACAATTTTGCACTGAAGATTGTTGCTCACTTAGCCTTTATCCTCTCAAGTTCAGTCACTGAGTCATTTGTTTCTGTCGTTTTCCTCGAATCGACTCCATAGCCCAAAGTCTTACTCTCTTGCGCTAATATAACCATAACCCATTATTTCAAAGGTGTTAAATCTAGCCGTTGTTTTAAAGCCATATCCTACATCGAGATAGAGTCTCCTGAGAGATCCCTCTCCAAGTCCGAAAGTCTAGTTTCAGATCTGAAAGTTGGTTGAAAAAGTTACCTTCATCGTCTATTTATCGTCCAAACATATTTACAGAGTGCTAACATTCTGGTGTCATTGTCATGGAACGAAATTGAATAGATTTTCCCTGGGAGAACGACTAACGTTGTAGTTTGACCCCTGAGGGTAACAGAGAGACAAGCATCTGTACCGAATGGAACCTTTACCCTGGAAACTCCAGTAAAAAAGATGAATAGCTCCAAGTAACGCATTTCAGGAACCTTGGCTCCAAAAATGATCTATACCAGAGAAAATCCTAACCAAAACCTTACAGAGCATGTGTACGACCCCAAGAAAATTATGCGCAGGACTAGAGAGCAAGCACTAGACCCGTTCTATTACCTGGACAGAAGCCTGTCCTTACCCAAAGATGGTGCACAAAGCATTGATGACCTGGAGTTTGATGCATTCTTTGAACAAGCCCTATTCAGGTCTAAGTCGGAAACCAGCTTGGACGAGAGATTTTTCGACTATAAGAGATACCAAGCCCTAGTGTCTAATAATATCCCTCAAGTCCCAAACCCTCCTAGATCCATGGCCACCATATTCACCCCCCTCATTCTGTCAGCCCAACTTCATGATTTGCCCCAAAATTACAGCCAGAGGATTAATCTCTACGATGCTAAAGGGAGCATTTCAACCCAGAAACATCTAGATTGGTTCAACGATTTCGTCGACCTAGAAGAGGTGGACTATGCAAATGCAAAAATGAGGTTGTTCACGCAGAGTTTTGTGGGGGGGGGGGTGAGGAAGTGGTTCAAATCCCTATGACCAGCAAGTATCCAAGACTTCACTACGTTCGAAACATCTTTCATCAATAGATGGGGAGACAAGAAGAACCCCTTGCAGTTTTTAACGCAATACAATAATATGAAGAAGGCTTCGGAGGAGACGGTGCAAGAATTCTCATATCGCTTCATGAAGGTTTATAACTCGATTCCTGCAAAAGTTCAGCCACCACCCATGGTTGCGCAGTTGCGGTACACCGAATCCTTCGACAACGATTTCACATTTATGTTGAGAGAAAGAAGATCAACAAGCCTAGACACGATAATGAGCAATTGCAATTGAATTCGATAAAAATATGATGGTGTATGGGAAGATCAATCAAAGATTCAACATAGGCGATAAGAATCCCCAAGGAGACACGCATCCATCAACATCGATATCCAAAGATGACAAATTTGACTTAATGATGAGAACCATGGAGAAGCTAATTGAGAAAATCTTTGTGGGAAAGAGACCTGCTACCCAAGAACAACAGGACCCCTAGCCCAGGAATTAGAACCTCAGGTGGGGTCAAGCTCCTCAGATCAGACAGAGGGAAAAGAGGGAGAAGAGAGATCAAGGCGACCAGAAAAAAAGGCCTTTGTTACAAAACAACTACATGGATGAAGACTTCGATCAGATGTTCGAAGACCAAATGCATTGTTGCGATGATAGGAACCCACGCGTATTTTTGACAAAGATCGAACATGATCGGTACATGAGAAGAAGCAATGATTTTATGTTGGAGACGGATGACTCATGGATTGGGGAAACTGGTGACACGTTGTACTGGGAAACGAAAGAGTTCAAAAAAGGTTATCAGAATTCCATCATGCAGTTTCAGAAGAAATATAACCTCAGGAGCAAGGAAGCATCTACTGAGCCTCGGTAGACTAATTCCATGAGGAAACTTTTGATGAATACCCCTTCCACAAGACGACTGAGGCCGGACAACACGAACAAGGATGTGACGGAGAAGGCAAATTTGAAGGAGGAGGCCTTCAAGAAAACTCTGGAAACGAGCCGAGAAGTGGGTGGAAAAGAGGTAGAGAAAGTTTTTCCTCCTTTTAACTTTGAGCATGAAATGGATAAAATCAAAATCTTTGTCCCATTCAATGAACTTATCAGAAAGGGAGAGTATCGGGAGCATATTATTAAAATGTTGCAAATGGGAGGGACCCCCGACACTTTGAATGTACAATACGATCACCCTGCTATTCTATTTGGTCTGCGATTTGAGGAGACAAGTGATACTGAGGACGTACCTCTGTTCTACATCATTTGAAGGTGATGACATGACCTTGAATAACGCCATGCTATAGTCTGGCGTGTCGCACAACCTCATGCCAAACATGATCATGGATGAACTGGGTTTGGATATCACTAGACCCTACAAGGACCTTTTCTCTTTTGATTCGAGGAAATTCAAGTGCTTGGGTCTCATTAAGGACTTGGTTTTTTCATTGGACCAAATTCCTCAAAGAACATGGTTATGGAAGTAGTCGTGGCGGACATACCCCCTAAGTTTGGTATGTTTTTTTCCATATCATGGGCTACGAAGTTAAAAGGGACCCTGCAAATGAACATGTCATACGCCACCATTACTATCTTTGGCCAGGACAGACAGTTGTACAGAGAAGTGTTGTTGAAATACATGTTAAGCAGCAAAACGCAACCAAAAAAACACCCCATATACTCCATCGACACTGAGGTTGGTTCTTCTATATTCTACAATGACCTAAGTTTTGAAGAGGAAGAGACGACAATCATCATGACAACCGATGAGGAAACCGTATAAGAAGCAACATAGAGAGTTGACCCAAAATACCATGCGGACAACGGGATGTGGAACATGAGTTTTGATGTCGCTGTCATCAAGGAAGGAGCATGTGTTGGCATATGGGTCAGCCCCCCTGAAGTGGGCACACATTTATGCTCATACAAGCTCACATTCAAATGCACAAACAATATGGCCGAGTATGAGGCACTGATTCTGTGCCTAAAAGTGTTGAAATAATTAGGGGCAAATAGGATAGCAGTGAGCGGAGACTCTATACTGGTCATAAAATAGGTTAAAGGAATATATCAGACAAATAACCCTAGGTTGAGAGCGTAAAGAAACTTGGCACTGGACCTCCTCGAGGAATTTTCATAGTATGACCTATCTACTATCCCAAGGGAGAAAAATCAAATCGCCGATACGTTGGCCACCTCAACCTCGGTTTTTAAAATTCCCATCTTCCCAAATAAAAAATACGAGATTGAATTCAAACACAGGCCGACAGTGCCTGATAATATCAAATACTGGCAGGTGTTTGAGGACGACAAGCAAGTAGAAATATTTCTTCAGATGAGCGACAAGTTCGCTAACATAAACATTGATGACAAACATTGTTGCGAAGAATATGGGAGTGTAGATGCACACAGTAATGACGACCCCTTCCAGAACCATATCACGGGAAGGGACATAATACAACTGAAAAATAACATCATTTTGAAGGGGTTAGTGTCGCTGGAAAATCTGTTTGACGAAAATGACATAGCTAAAAATCCCAAGATCACTACAAATGAAGAGGATGTGGAAGACTGCAACATTGGGACTGAGGAGAACCCAAAAATGATCAAATTATCGAAAATGCTCAGTCTAGAGGTCAAGAAAGACTACGTCAAGCTCATGAAGGATTTCCTCGACGTTTTCACATGGAGCTATGGTGATTTAAAGGTGTATGACACTAAAGTGATCCAACATGTTATCCCTCTCAAAGAAGATCAAAAACCTTTCAAACATAAGCTGAGACAGATAAATCCCCTGCTACTCTCATTGATCGAAAAGGAGGTAAAGAAACTTTTCGATGCCAAGATTATTGTTTCTTTGTGGTTCTCGAAATGGGTATCTAATTTGGTACATGTAAGAAAGAAGAGCAGTGAGATAAGACTGTGTGTAGACTTCCGAAATTTGAACAAAGTGTCCCTCAAGGATCACTAAACTCTTCCTAAAATGGACTATATCCTGCAAAAGGTGGTGGGGTCCCAGAAGGTGTCCATGCTGGATGGTTTTTCAGGGTATAATCAGATCATGGTCCACCCAAACGACAGTGAAAAAACATCTTTCACAACTCCATGGGGAACGTTCATGTATGCCAAGATTCCCTTTGACATGATGAATGTTGGGGCCACTTTCTAGAGGGAAATCGACATCGTGTTTTCCGAAGAAAAGGACAAGTTCATTGTGATCTATCTGGATGACATCACGGTATACTCTGCCTCCGATGAACAACACCTTGAACATCTGAAGAAAGTTTTCCAGAAGTGCAAGAAGATTGGCATATCGCTAAATCCAAAGAAATCACATTTTGGGGTGGAAGAAGGGAAGTTGTTGCGACATATTATCTCAAAGGAAGGCATTAAGATAGACCCCAACAAGGTTGAAGGAATCTTGAAAATTGGCACTCCGCGCAGTAAAAAAGAAGTGCAATCTTTTCAAGGAAAAGTAAACTTCTTGAGGAGATTCATCTCGAACCTGACAGAGATTATAAATCATATCACATGTATTCTTAGAAAGGGAAATGAGATCAAGTGGAACCCGGAATCCAAGAATTTGTTTGAATATATCAAGGTGGCATTGATTAGATCTCCTGTTCTAGCCAGTCCAAAATTCATGAAAGATTTCATCATGTTTTTGTTCACCTCAGAGCATACGATTGTCAGCGTGTTGTTACAGAAAGACGAGCAGAACTTTGAGAAACCTATAGCCTATTTCAGTAGGACATTGAGGGATGCTCCACTAAGATACGACATTATGGAAAAACAAGAATATGCCTTAGTAAAGGCCCTAAAGGAGTTTAGGGCGTACATATTGCACTCCCACGTTATTGCCTACGTGCCCAAAAATTTACTTAAGGATTTCCTGACTCAGCCCGACCTCGAAGGGAGGAGAGGAAAATGGATAGTGGTCATGATGGAATATGACCTGGAGATTAAGCCAACGAAACTAATTAAGGGTCAGGGCCTCACGAAGCTAATGGTGCAATCGGACTGCGACGTTGTGTGAATAAATTTTATTGTCGATCTATCAGAGATTTCTCACAAAGAAACGACTGCGCAAGTGTCTCGGGAGTTTGTCAATTCATCGTGGTATGAAGATATCATCTATGTGGTGAAGAACCTTCAGGCCCCTCGGGGCGTAAGTAAGACTAAAGCCATATTTCTCAAGCTTAAAGCGGCTAAGTTATGCATCCTGGAAAACTCACTCTACTTGAAATACCCTAGGGGGATATTGATGAGATGTTTGCTGGAAAATCATGCGAAGTGAGCCATAGAATAATTTCACAAAGGTTATTGTGGAGGAGACCACTACTGGAAAAGCACCGCACACAAAATCTTGAGAGCGGGTTACTATTGGCCTACAATCTTCGCAGACGTGTACAAAGAGGTCTCCAGCTTCCACGAATGTCATATTTTGGATGAGAGAAGAAAGTTGCAGCCTTTGCCACTAAAGCCAATCTCAGTCGAAGCACCTTTCATGCAGTGGGGTTTGGATTTCATAGGGGAAATTAATACACCATCCTCGGTGCAGCACAAATGGATACTCACGTCCACTGACGACTTCACGAAATGGATAGAAGTGATCCCCATGAAGCAATATAGTGACGCAGTCATCATTCAATTTCTGGAGACAAACATCTTGTCGAGGTTTGGATGCCCCATTAAGATCATAACAGACAATGTTGTCGCGTTCAAGTCCAAAAGGATGGAAAAATTTTGTCAGGATTACAATGTAACCTTGGGGAATTCTACGACGTACTATCCACAAGGAAATGGGTTAGTGAAATCCTTAAACAAAATCCTAACCAGGATCATCAAAAGGCTCCTGCAAGACAATAAGAAATCTTGGCATACAAATCTTATCTATGCGTTGTAGGCAGATCGGGTTACCACCAAGAAGTCCATCTCAACATCGCCTTTTCAGATCATTTACGACGCAGATGCAATTTTCCCTACCACATTGGGGTTTCCTGTCAGAAAGTTGTTGCAAGAGTAGGAGGTCAAGCCAAATGATATGCAGAGAAGAATAAATCAGTTGGTTCACACACAACAGATGAGGGAACATGTATACAATCAATCACAACTCCACCAGGAAAGGATGAAGAAAACCTTTGACAAGCATTCCAAGTCGGAGGATTTTTGTTTGGGTGATCTGGTGTTGATATGGGACGCAAGAAATGAGGACAAAGGAAAGCACGAAAAATTTGATAATATGTGGACGGGTCCATTCAAAATCGATGCACATCGCAGAAATAATGCTTATTTTCTGGAAGAACTAAATGGGGAGTGTGTTGGTTGGGAGCCTTTAAATGGAAGGTTCCTCAAACATTATCTGATGAAATAAAATATGTTTAAGTCACATGTCTTTGAAAATAATCATTTTATTTTCGTGTCGAGTCAGTAGGTCAGCAAAAAATTGAAGCCCGAAGTGAAGGCCTTGATTTTATGCTGATTCTTTAGAAGATGCGTCGATAGGTTTAGGTTGCGTTTTTTTTTTCATGTTGCAGTGTCGAAGATTCGAAAAAAGGCCCAATGGCCAGACACCTAGTCTACTATTCTTTACTACCTCACGGGGAGGATAGCATCCCCGTTGGAGCTAGTTGTTAGCGTCGCCATTTTCCTTTCAATTACCATCATTTTTTGGTCGAGTTATGGCCCATGTGTCAAAACATATGAAGTCAGGTATGTAACAATGAAGGGATCAAAGTCAGCAAGTGGTCGGGTGGCCCTTGGAAACGGGAAGGGATGTTAGAGTCGAAACATGCGTAAATGGTTCAAGTATGTTTTCCCAGAGAGTTGGGTCCTATTAAAAGATAGACTCTACATGCCCCAAGTCGAGTCAAGTAGTTAATTAAAGTCACTTTGACAAGTGTTGTAACTATTATCAGTACATTATGAAGGCCGAAGGAATGAAAAATTGTGTCGTTCATATTATGTATGCCCTGCAGCCCTTATCGCCTATACCTTACACATGGGGATGTGTTATGTAAAATATGTAGTTCGATTTGAAACATCCAGTTTCCATGAATTCAATGTTGCTTGGCATGATTCCTCCTCTTGCCTGAGCTGTTATAAATTCCAGATGTGTTGCACCCATTCTATTTGTGAAATCAGATTCATGCTCTGTCTGTAAATTGTCTCACAAGCTTGGGTTGATCAAATTCTATGTCTTGGGCATTCGTCGGATTCACCACGCGCAATATAAATAATGGTCGTACCATGAAAACCTTCCAAAACATAAGAAATGGCACGCGGAGTAGCATAATTTCCAATCCCGAGCCCCAAAATGATTGGGATTCATTCTCACTCACAACAGGCACCCCCAAAAATCCAAAGGGAGTTTCCTCTTTACTCACGGAAGTGAAGGTATCACACCACGCAGAACCTGGAGTAGAAGGAATTGAGAAGAAAGGAAGGACGGTAGCCGCCCTATCTTCCCAGCAGCAGATACCTCAAAGAAGGGGGAGACCAAAGAAGAACCAGGAAGCCAGGTAAACCTGAGTCCCAAATGAGCTACGTGCAAGATCAGTTGTAGAGAAATTACTTATGTGCGTTGCTCGAATGGAACCTATTGAGGGCACAAGATGAGAAGGTGGGAGTAGAATGAGGAGGATGGATGTCGCGGGAACAAATGATCAATATCCATCTCAGTAGTTGAAGCAGGCAAAACTAGCTATCGTTGAACTTTACCAAGAAAACAGGGAGTTGAGGCAACAACTAGCGACAAAGACCATTGAAGTGTCAGCAGCACAAGATCGCAAAGGGAACATGACGTGGCTCAAAGGACTGTCAGAAAGGCGCAGTATACCATCATACAACTGCACGAAGCATAGATTCTGTCAGAGGAAAGGTATGCAGATCATTCTAGAGAACATGAAGCGGTTGAAGAGAAAGCTTGTACAACTCTCGCTAGCGAACAAAAAAAACAAGATTGACTGTGTTTGTTCCTGTATTCGCAAACAGAAAGAAAGCCTTGACAGTTTTGGAGGAATCACCCTAAGACATTTTTCCATTTTGATAACGGCCATGACTGCCTGCAACCACTTGCCGTGCACATTTCCCCTAGAAAATGAGTGCACGACAGAAATCAAAGCCATTACAACATACAACGAGACTCTAACAAGCACTTGTCCATCTAGATATCTTATCGAAGGAAAGCATTGACACATCACTCCCTCATGAAGAGACCTAATCGATAATCGAATCCCCGTGGTGGATTATGAACAGTCATGATGTAGCCAGATGTATTTTTTGTCTATTTTTGGAAAAGCATCATGCGAAGAGTTTGTAACGTAGAACAGTCAGTTTCCTAGTTTTTAAAGATAGTAGTTAGAAGAACAGGGTAGCCCAAGCGATGCCCTCGCCTATATATTTGATATTTTCAATGTAAGTTAGGTTGGTTGGAAAAATTAGTATTGACAATAGCTATTGTATGAAATTTAAGTTCGATCGAAACTTAATGCAAAAGTCTTGTAGCTTTGATGAAAAGATTCTAATTGTAGCAGTTGGATGTATTGTTTTCATTTCTTTGCATATGTACTTCCTCTTTTCTTTATTCATATCTTTTTCTTTATAAATCGGAATGAAATTTCGAATGTGTGGATTCGTTGTGCAGCACCCCTTGTTCGTGCCATTTAGACAAAACATTTTTCTTCTAAAGTTAACTCTGAATTCATCCACAATGATGCTCTGAGTTACTTCCTTTGTTTTTGCCTCACCACACATTACGATTTTTCACTGAAGATTGTTTCTCACTTAGCCTTTATCCTCTCAAGTTCAGTCATTTGTTTCTGTCGTTTTCCTCGAATGGACTCCATATCCCAAAGTCTTACTCTCTTGCGCCAATATAACCAGAACCCATTATTTCAAAGGTGTTAAATCTAGCCACGGTTTTAAAGCCATATCCTGCATTGAGATAGAGTCTCCTGAGAGAGCCCTCTCTAGGTCCGAAAGGCTAGTTTTGGGTCTGAAAGTTGGTTGAAAAAGTTACCTTCGTCGTCTTTTTTTCAGCTAGATAGTTTTACGGAGTGATAACATGTGGGAAGAAAGGAAGGACTCATGTGCGAAAGAAGCCGATTTTTTCTTACATGTATGCGGGTTGCAGTGGGCACAGTCCTGTATGTACGCGAGTAGTAGGAAGGTAAATCATGCATGTACGCGTGTTGCAGTGGGGTGAATCACATACATTTGTACAAGGTTTCTGAGTAGGAGCAGGTTCATATAGACTAACATCAGCAGGTTGTACAAGTGGTCTGCAATAGATTTGTAAGTTAGGAGTTGTCCCAATTATTTTGTTGATTTTTCTATTATTGGAGGACAAGGTTGTTCTCAGGTTTTTGGTGAAATTGTATTGGCTAGGAGGGTTGGTTTTTCCCTCATGATTTTTGAATTTGAGAAGGTTACAAAACACAAATCTTGTGTCTCATTTGTTTGATGATTCATCTTTGATCTTGTTCTTTCCACTGCATATATTATAAGTCAATAATTTTCAGTGTAAAATTGTTAGTGATACCATCTAGGGTTTATTGTTAGATCACTAGGAAACAATTTTTGGATCTAAAAATTAGTCACATAGAGTTGAATGTGAAAATTGACATGGCATTAGAGCTTGGGATCTAAAGAGAAGGGGATCATCTTGAGACACATCGTTGGCTGCAACACTGGAAGAGTGTTGTTCTTGTTCTTGTTATGGGCAAGTCAAAATGGTGAACACATTAAATCTTGAGGACATGAAGGAAGGGGAAACCAACTTCTGATTTTGGAAGGAAAGGGTTCTTCTTTTGTTGGAAGAAAATTACCTCAAGGAGTATGTTGAGAGTGTGGTTGCAGCTCCTACCGATCCACGAGAATTGATAGCACATAAGAAGAAAGAAGTGAATGCCAAGTGGTTGTTTCTAGAACCCATGAAGGATCACTTGATTCCTCACATTGTTGAGAAGACATCTACCAAGGACATGTATGATGATTTGGTTAGTATATACCAAAACAAGAATTCCAAAATGATGCTACATTTGAAGCACCAACTTCAAATTGTCAGGATGACCAGTGAGGACACATTTGTCAGCTACCTTATGAATATCACTCAGATCTAAGATCAACTTGCAGCTATTGGTGAGACAATGCAGGACATTGAGTTGGTGAATGTAGCATTGAGAGGTATTCCCAAGTCTTGGGAACCATTTTTGTAGGCGATCTACGCACGAGACAAGTTCCCAGACTTTGATAGACTATGGATTGATTGTATCTAGGAGGAGACTCGGTTGGTGTCCAGGGATGATATGGATGGTATGGGGACGAGTAGCAGTAATGAGAACTAGGCCCTTGCATCCCGCACTATGAAGGGTAGAAGATGTTCTCTAGGCAGAAGAGGTTTTCCAAGGAGAAGGTCTTCTCTAGCGAGAGAAGCATCTCTAGAGCCGAGAAAGAAGAAGGATCTTAGTAAGATCAGATGTTTTGAGTGTCATGACTTTGGGAACTATGCTTCATAGTGTCCACACTGTAGGGGAAGGGGAAGAAGGAATCATGCATCAGCAACAAAGGTTGATGAGGTTGCAGAAAATTTCCAAAGGGATATCTTGTTGGTCTCTGCCCTTTCAGGTAAAGTATCCAATAGGGGGATCTAGTTGGTGGATAGCGGAGGATCTTTCCATATGACAGATGTTAGATAGTTATTTGACAACTTCACAGATATTGGCTTAAAATTGTGTGTGGATATTGGTATGGGAGCCAAGCATGCAGTATTAGGATCTAGTACAATATCATTCAAGTTGGATTCAGGAGAGTTGTTGAGGGTGTCAAATGTGTTATGGGTGCCAAAGCTTAGGAGGAGTGTTCTCTCATTCTCGAAGATTGAGAAGAAGGGATATCATTTATTTTTTCGAGAGGGATGTGTGTTGTCTATGCCTAGATGATCTAGCTTCAGACCAGTGGTGGTTCTTAGAGTTAGGGAGGGAAAATTATATAGGTTTAGGGGTCATCCTATGTATGTTGTGACTAGAAGGAGAAGAGAGACAAATGAGGAGGATTAGGTAGCTCCAACAATGGTCAGGTAGCTAGCCACACTAGTAGTACAGGTTCACAAGGAGAAGGTAGCTCCAACAGTGATGAGGCAGGTAGCCCCATCAGTAGTGTCGACTCAAAGGGAGCCAGAGTTCTATTAACACTTGAATCCGTCAAGACCAAAATGGAAACCTCACGAGGACATTAGTCCCCCTTCATTTTTAGAGAGGTGCTACTCCTCTTGGACTAAAATATATATCTGTGATATATTGGATTAGGAGAGTGCTAGGCAACAAACCCTAAATATTTCTTTCTTGATATTATGAAATAAAATGGTTCTTCAATAACCTGAGTGCAATATTTACATGCGGAAAAAGAAATATTGAAGGAGGGATTCAACATCAGAATTAAATTTTGATCAACATCACACACAATCTTCTTAACTATATATAAATACATCGATATCTTCTTCATAGGAGAGAAAGATTTGATCATATCAAAGAATTTTAATAGAGTAATTGTTATCGTACTAATCGGTAGGTGCGGACACTAACAGATCTCCATAGATCCACCTGGATCTAGAACAAAACAGGACAGGACATGCCTCTTTCCCTAAGTTATGACCATTGAATTAGCTAGTGAGGAGGAACAAGTGACATACCTTTGTATCGCTTCCTAGGGTCTCTGTTGGTCCCGCTTTGCTCTGGTGCTCTCATGAGGTCAAGACCAAGACAACACAAACCAACCAAAGTGAATATAGCAAAATGTATTCAATTGTCAACTTATGTGTATGATCAAGGAATTACACAATAAAGTAAGAATGACTTTATGGGAAAAGGACATGTCGTTGTATCATATTAATCA
>SNQJ01S0017126.1:142240-156724 GCA_010110895.2 Picea sitchensis | reverse complement strand
ACTGTGGTCACACCGGTTGGTCACGTGGAGTGGAGGTTTGCTCCTTGTGCTTGTTTGCATAGGTGTAAACCCTAGAAGGACCTGTGGTTATATGTGTGAAGGTTCTTGTGGGAACTAAAGAGCCATTATGGCTCAAGGGAATAGAACGATCCAAGACCTGGAGGTCACGTAGAGCCTGCTGAGGTAGGGGTGCTACGTCACCTATCGACCCAAAGAAAGATGTTTCCATCAAGGCAGAGGTAGAAAAAAATATTTGTGCACAATTTATCTATCCAGTTCCCTTGATTGAGTGGGTTTCTAGCATCGTTATGGTAGCAAAGAAACATGGAACAATTAGGGTTTGCGTTGATTATAGGTATTTGGACAGTCCAAAGGATAATTATCCAACCCCATTCATTGATCAGATCATTGATGAATGTGCTGGTAGTGAAATATTCTCATTCATTGACGGTTTCTCTTGCTATAATCAAATCCAGATCAAATCGGAAGATCAACACAAGACTACCTTGATTTTTCCTTGGGGTACTTTTTATTATCGTAAGTTTCCATTTGGACTTAGAAATGTTGGAGAAAATTTCTATTGGGAAATGTTGTATGCTTTCCACAACGTCAAAAAAATTGTAGAGGCATATTTATATGATTTGGATGCTCGTTCCAAGTGCTCGAGGATCATCCAAGTCACTTGCGAGCCATTTTAATCCGATGTCACTATTACAATATTTATTTGAATCCACATAAATGCATCTTTTGTGTGGTGTCTGGGCGATTTCTAGGTTTCATTGTGTCCAAATATGGGATCATTGTTGATCCTTTGAAGGTCAAGGCTATTTTCAATTGGCCTCCTCCTTCTACCATTATCTAACTTCAAATTTTTCAAGGGAAGGCAATTTTTTTGCATAGATTCATTTCCAATTATGTTAAGATCATAGAAGGATTTATGCACTTACTAAATAAGGGTGTACCTTTTGTGTGGGAAAACCAATCCCAACAATTATTTGACACCTTGAAGAAGGACTTGATGTCGACTCCCTTATTGAGCCCTCCTGAATATGGTCAGGACGTTTTGTTCTATCTCACAACTTCTGAATCCACCATTGGAATGGTGCTTGTTCAAGAGGACAATGCACGACAAGAGAACATAATTTTTTATCTTATCCAAGGACTTCCTAGTATTGATCTTTGATAGTCTCATGTTGAGAATTTTGTCGTGACAACAATATATGTTTCCCAACATTGACATCATTACATGTTCCTACGAAAAACCATTGTAGTTTCTGATGCCAATCCAGTGCAACATATCCTCAACCATCAGATCATTGGGGGTAAGTAATCGAAGTGGATTGTGATCCTCCAAGAGTTCGACCCAGAGTTTGTTTCCTCCAAGTCTAAGAAATATTTGGCATTCATAGAGTTGATGTATGAACTTCCATGATCTGATGAAGAGTCGATGATTAATGACTCTTTCCATGATGATTTTTTATTCCTCATTGACTTGTCTGGTCCTTGGTATGGATATTTCTTGGTTTACCTCCAGACTCAATGATTCTGTCATCATCTTTCTCATGATGAACAAAATTTCATAAGGCATCAAGATATACATTACTACATTGTGGACGATACCCTTTATTGTCGAGGGGTCGATTTAATTCTATGTCGTTGCCTTATTCATGAGGAAGCTGAAAGAGTTTTGAATGATTTCCATGCTGGGGCATGTGGTGGTCATCTCTATGGGTTGGCCATTTCCCATAAAATACTATGCACTGGTTACTTCTTGCCCAAAATTTTGAAGGATTGTATGAACGCGGTCCAAAAATTCCATTCTTGTCAAATATTCACCTGTAAGATGCGTGCTCACCCTACCCCACTTCATCTCGTGGTGACTGTTGGTCCCTTTGAAAAGTGGGGGATTGATTTCATGACATGCAAGCCTACCTCAGCTAATGGTCATGGCTACATTATCATGGTTTTTGACTACTTCACTAAATGGGCCCAGGCCTTGCCTACCTTTGCAAACGAAGGTACCACCATTGCTATTTTCATGTTCAATCACATTATTGCTAGGTTCGGTGTTGCTAATACCATAGCGATGGACCACATGTCTCATTTTTGTAACAAGGTGATGGCCGAATTAGCTTCCAGGATGGGTTTTCTCCATGAGAACTCAACACCCTACTATCCTCAAGACAATGGCCGAGTAGAAGCCATTAATCGTGTCCTGAAGAATATGATTCAGAGACTGTTAGGGAAACATAATACAAAATGACACTTTATGCTAAGAATTTAGAATGTATAATTTCATTGTGAAATAACTTTTTAATTTATCAAATCCTTCAAACCCCTACCTCCCCTAGATATTAAACCATCTTTTTTTATTCTCATGGCATATTTTGGTGTTTTTTTTGTGTAGATTAAGTTTTTTATTTCTCTCCTATTTGTATGTAAATGATGAAACAACTCATTTTCAATCGATTGCTATCAACAACATCAAATGATGCAGTTAACAAAGAAGGCCAATCTCATATTTCCCTTCTCAAATTTGGAAACACTATTGAGGAAAATCAATAAGTCATGTCGTGGAAATAGATTCTCTTTTTCATTTTACTTGGGGTTGATATCATATAAACCATATGAGATTCATATAAACCAAAATTCTCATGTATATCTTCATGGGCCTATTGTTCATCATACAAAGATAAACAAATGAGGATATTTATTTAGTAAAATCAATAGTCTCCTAGGTTTTGTTTCACTCCATGGATTCACTTGATTCCTTATCCCAAGAATGGATTCTATTTTTCATTTTACTTGGGGTCAATATCATATAAAACAAGAGTCTCATGGATCTTTTCACGGGCCTATTGGTCATCATATGAAGATAAAAAAATGAGGAACTTCATTTAGTAAAATCAACAATATCCCAAGTTTTGTTTCACTCCATGGCTTCACTTGATTCCTTATAATATTTAAAGAATTTAAGGAGAAAGGAGAGTATATTGAAATGGTCATACTCATGTACACCATCATCGCCGCATCCTCCATTTTATGTTTCACTGAAAAGTGCTAAAATCCCTCCAATAATATTCAAAATAGCCATAATTTTCATATAGGTCTTCCTCATCATCTTCATTCTATTTTCTCAATTTTAGGGATATAAGAAATCCTTGAAAGTTCTTAGAATGACCATCATCAATAGGAGTGAATTTTTTAATAGCATGATCGTATTCCTACATATAAAAATTAGGAAGATAAGAGACCACATGTTAAGATTGTCATATTTATTAAGACCTTCTCYTTTAGTTACATTCTAACCTTGTGCAATCTATCAAATCTAARTTGACTTCAATATAGAAGTGTGAAATATGAGCATATTCGATTATAGTAAATTTGGTGTACTACACTAAACACAGGTGATAATATTGTTGGGTATGTGTTATACTCTTTGCATGGTTAGTAAAAAAWTTTGGCGGTATTTTGTGTCCATTTTTGGGTGGTTTTTCAGCACATGGTTTTCATCGATGCTTTTATATTTCYGGTTAAGGAATTAGGGTTGTTGATTAATCCAGGTTATTGGATTAGGGTTATGGATGCTACRAGATCCTATATGTWTATTGTATTGTAAACAATGTATGAGGTGAATGAATATATAATATGTTAGTTTTCCCGATTTGGGTTTCCAGGGGAAAAATCTCTGTGTAATGTGTGTATTTTCCATTGTATCTTTTCTGTTATTTTATTGAAAATATATTTGCATTAAATAATTGTACAAGGTTAAAATCTACAGATATAGTCTTGAAATTGAAGTAAAACTAAGAAAATATCACTTGGCCACTATAAACGCTACAAATTATGACTCATTTCACACCATTTCACTGCTACATTTCTCTTGTATATTGCACTCCATTACTCTATATTGTTAACTCCAAATATTTGACGAATCCTAAAATTGATAAGGTTTTCAACCCATAACTTTGAATGTCCATAATATTATTATTTGAAGTAAAAAATGTGTGATATGAACTTGGATTTTGGGGTTCTATAAATATCTATGAAGTAATGCAGTCAAAGTTTGATTATGGAATCTTTAAATAAAAATACAATATTTAAAAACCTTTATCCCTTTAAAGGATGATTTATCAAATTCACACTACAAGAGAGAGGAGTCTCCTTGCTGCTACAACTATTCTACTAAGTTTTTCCTTCATCTTTCTACTTTTAATTTATTAAAAAAAATACTTTGTACCAATGCATTAGTTATTCTCATTTATAATAGTCAAAATGAAAGTAGGAAATGACACATGTAGTTAGATGTCAAAGGTCCTAAGGACATGAGGAGTGGGCAGTGAGACCTATATAGATAGGATGGTCTTAACACCATTTTGAACTAGAGAAATGGATATAGAGTAATTTCAAAAAATCTCATGAGAAAAAAACATTTAAACCCAAACCATAATTAAATAGGAAACATTTAACATATAAGGACCTACTTGACATTGTTTAAATAAGATAATATCGCATATTACTAGAAAATGAGTTTTCATCTATAAAAGTACATGGATAAAAAGAAAAATTCCCTAACAAAGATGGGACAACTAAGAGAGACTCCCTTGTATTCTATTTCCCCTAGTCACTTCCCCCATAAAGTGAGACTATTCGACATGAGTAGTAAACATAGAAGGTATAACAATATCCTCAAAGATAAGAGGAGGAGACGGTGAAGAATAAAATCTCCCCACCAAAGGATCTCTTAAAAATGTAGATAATCAAATCTAAGAGGTTGATATTAGTATTGGTGCCTATTCAATTCTCAATCAAGGTCACGTGGGATGACTAGGCACTACTATATTCCTAGTAAGAATTTGAGAAAGAGAATAATAGATATGGTGAAAGTAGAAACTATGTCAACTATACTAGGAGGTGCAGTGATAGTTGAATGTATAACTAAAGCAATTGAGGTTCATGGTAATTACGGGTTACAAGAGAAAGAAGTATTAATATTAACTTGCATTTATGTCATCACACATTTGGGTGAGAAACTTCCTCTAATAAATTGACAATGTATGGACCCCAAAAGGATATCTCTCAATTAGTATTGATTTTTGTTGATGGCCATAATCCATCCCTTCACTCAAGGTATCTATTGGAATGTAATATTTACCAACTTCATTGTATGGTCTAAATAGGTAGTGTTGACTCCCAAACATGTACTATATATCTCATTGCATTGTCTCTCTATAGTTATGGATATTATTTACAAAATAGGGGTGTGTTCTTACCCCCACAAATTTAGTATATTATGGCATGAAGGAATGGACCACTTTAATTACAAAATCATCTTTTGGTTGCAAAAGAAACACCTAGTACATTACCTTCCTTACATATTTCAAAGACATGGTGTGTATGAGGGATGTGCACTTGGAAAGATTTTATGTTGCAAAATATTGAAGATCAAGGACACCATTGTTTCTATTTGATAGTGACGTTATAGAATCCATGTAACAAACTTTATTGAATGAACATGGTATGTACTTACCTTTAGTGATGATTATAGTATAAAAGTGTGGGTTTATTTTTTTTAAGCATAAGGATGAAATATAAGTAATTGTGTTTTACAACTTATAGTCATTATTTACTTATTGTGTTTGAATATGATTTTGTGTTTGAATATGATTTGAAATATTTTTGTTGCATATTGAAAATGTTCTGTATTGTATGTTTTGTATAAAGTGACATTTGGAATTTTTTTTTAATTACAAATTATAAGAAAAGATAAAAATCTTCCAAACCATCATCAATGAGTTCCCCTCAGATTCCTATTACGCAGATTACCATCCTTTTGATATTTGTGTTGATTCATTCCATCTTCTCACCACTATCATCAACCGTGGCCAATTAAATTAGAAAATAAATATAATTGCAAACATGATATTGAATACCCCATGCACCGCTACATTCATCATTGCTGGATCTATTAAGTATGCCAATGAAATTCTTAGTTGCCTCCGTAACACCTACTTTCCTATATCCAATTAGAAGAGCATGCTCGAAATAGAAATTCTTGTGGTTAAGTGGACTATAGTTTCCCTATGGATAATTCAAACTTCATCATTCAACCCAAATAAATATCTTAGTCATCCACTACCATCAATTTTGAAGATGCACAGTTTGAACCTATGCAAGATTATGAAGAATCCCGACCATTGGGATGCACCTGTGGAGAAGATGATTATATATGTTTTCATATGATGTTTAGGAATATAATAAAGTTTCTTCTTTATGGCTTATATATAATAAATAAGAGTGGTAATTATGTCTTATGCATATTCTATATCTTTTATATTATTTACATGTGATGTATTTTTTATCTAATTAACATATTGGTGTTGATGTTGCAAGCTGATCATGGGAAAATATTGGTTTAGGGTAGGTAATCTAATATAACTCTTATTTGTTTTTTTATTAATGTTTAATGATGTTCTAATCCATCTTAAATTTTGGTTATCTGTAGGCTTCCACATTGCCTCATGATGGTCACAATGATGACTTTTTTAATGATCTCGACCCTTTGAGGTCTATTAGAAAACAAGTAAAAAATTGGGCAAAAGAACTTACAAGTTTGATGAGTAATAATTCTCAAGAAAGCATGAATTGACAAGAATACTTGAGTGCAAAAATACATCAATACAATGTAATAAATTTTAAAATTTGATCCAATCAATTGCTTTGATGTATACAATTTCTTAATTTTGATGAATTATAGTACTTGACATAAAATTAGTTTTTTATAGATGTTCTTGAGACCAAATGCTATGGGAAATGGGAGCACCACATCTTCATATGTTGTTGGTACTTCTAATGCTATTGTTTATGTACTCCTTCACCTATAGTTGATGCCTCTACTCCTACTCCTACTACAACTAGTGCCACTACTCCTACCCTTATCATTGAGAACACTATAATAGGGCTTGCTTTGTTCACATCAATCCATCTGTTCACTGTAGGTTACTATACCACACCTAGGATTCCTTCCTCAAGGACCATTAATTTATTGAGTTACGAATAAGGTGTTTATATGATTTAACTATTGTCACCTACGACCCTGTTTCTTAAGAACATTTACCTCGTTGTCATAGAGATGAGATGTTCCCTTGCCTACCTCTTGCCTATTTCATTTTGCATATGTATCTTGCATGGATAGACAAAGAAATAACCTATAAACAAGAGATGCGAATGAAAGAGCTAGGGGGCGTGGCTCCTCCATTTACAAACTTGGGTGAATTACTTCCTTATGATCTCAAGCAAAATTTACTTGCTGAATTTTAAACAAAAAATTCATTCCATAGAATAATTACACACTAGCTGAAAATTAAACGGAAATTAAACAACATAAGCACACACAAAATTTCTTCCCTTCAAATATCAACTTTTCATTAAAATTTCCGAAAGCTTACAAGGGCTCCCAAAATGGGAAAATAGCCCATTGAGAAACTATTATAAAACTACAACAAAACCTGACTATTCTGGTGCATCGTACGACCTGTATGGCCCTACAACTCGGCCATGTATGACTGGGTGAAAACCCTCTTGAACCCTCATCTTCTGCAACAACATGTTATTCTTCTGCTACAACAACACCTTGCTGGGTCAATCTCTTCTGTTGCAAACTGTTTCCTCTTTTCTCCTTTGAAATTGCACACTAAGTGAAAATCCTTTATCAATCTCTCTGTGTCTCACTTGTGTTTCTCTTACAATATTTTCTGTGTCTTCTCCTTTCACTTTGTCTTTCTTTTATATATTTGAGTTGATGACCAAGTCTCCATAACCCAATCTCTCAATGAGATTGATTGAGATTGATAGTTGAAATTAAATCCCAATCGATGGTGGAGATTGTATCTAAATCACTAATGTAAATGCTTAACATTTTATTGGACATTAATAAACTCAACATAAAATTCTATTCACTTCAATAATTATCTTTAATTAAAGTGAATTACAAAGATAAGAAAGGTCCTTTTTGGATGACTTCCACATGTTCGACACTAGACTTGTGCGGAAATTCATGTTCGATGCTACAAACATCAACACTCCCTCTTATAGAGGAAGGAAATTCCTGAAGATCCTCCTAGAACTGGATTTCCCTCTATTTTGGGTACTATGTCCCACACATCATCCTTCACCATGGAATTCCTCCAAACCTGCTAGTCTACTGCTTCCTCAAAACTGGAAGCCTCAGAATCAATGAAGCAACCTAATAGTGCCATATAGTTCCAAAACTTCTTCGAAGGCTTGCTATCCCAGAATGTACTCCTAGGAGACTCAACATGATCCATAGTATTCCTCAATGTCTACATGAACCATCAAGGTATGTCGATATAAATACAAGGGGATGATCTCTCCTCCTCCTCACCTGAAGGTTGACTTCCTGCACTGGACGCTGTTGTTGATCTAGACTCAACCTTTGGAGCTTCTTGCTCCTCATCCCGTGTCATTGGTAGTGTCTCATGCATGCATTCATGGATTCAAGGTACTACTTTAAATTGACATCTCGTCTCACCACAATCCTCCGTTGTGTTGGAATGAAAATCCAGTGAGCCTCTGAAGTCTTTTTGTATCCCACAAACATACCCTTTGTCCTCTTCTCCTCATGTTCATGGATATAGAATGGACAACCAAATATGCATAAATGGTTAGGTAGCTAGAGAGGTAGTGGGGGGGCTGGAGGGACCGTAGTTATAATAGTATAATCCATTCAATTTAAGGTGGACTAGGTCCACTATAGTATTAAATAAGGCCCACTATGGTAGTTGGCCGCTCGAAGAGGCAAGTGAATATGAGAGGATCCCTTCCATAATATGATCTATTATATGGTGTTTCCATACCTCAAGGGTTTTGATATAATAAAGTGTGGTTTTCATATATTATTCTTGGATCTATTGTGAATTCAATATTTGGTACTTAACAATTGGTATCAGAGCACTTTCCTTGGCAAGAAGTGTGGGAATTTGTTTTTTGCAGATTTTTTCGGAGAAGAAAAAGAGGGCCGCGAAATTACGAACAATTTATGTATATTTTTGTGAAAAATTTGTAGAAATGGGTTGTATATCTGAGTTCCTCTAAAAAAAAAACCCAATTAAAAAAAAAAAAATCGTCGGAAATAGAGTCCGAGAAGTCAAGATATCGACATTTTAAAATTTGCACATTTTTAGGGTTTTTTCTGCGGATGACAGCGTGATTTTTTTATTTTTGTATCATATGGAGGTTGAATTTGATAAAACAAATTACATATCTGAGTTAATATTTCAAAAATTTCTGATTTCAAAACAAAAAATCACCCAAATCGGAGCTTCGGAAGTGAAGATATCGCTGATTTAAAATCAACCATTTTTGGGGGTTTTCGTGACGACGACATAATTGCAGAGTTCATAACTTTTCAGAGGGTGATCAGATTGCTACCATATTAGTTACGTTGGATAAAATATTTTCAGACATTTCTTTTGGTGGTGTTTCCCATGGATATTCACTTTCAATCCCTCATGGCCCTACTACAGAAACCAGAAGCCTCCAACGCAAAATTTCAACACGATATGGAAGTTATTGAAGAGATCAGACTTGCAGAACATGAGAGATATATTATGAATCTTATGTACATTGACATCACATCAAAATATACTCAAGAAAGATATGCTTGGTATGATTATGAGGAATATTGTGAGGATTGGTATATGGACAATTGTAATCTCTGGGATGATAACTACTTTCATCTTTTATTTGATGACTCTACTCCATCTTATGTAGAGCACATTATGATGAACAATCTAGAGCCTTCTATGAATACTAATTTTCAATATTCTCCAATACTAGTGTGTTATTCAGATGATTTTTTGGATATGGAGGGATATACATATTTGTATCCCCATGATCAATGTAGCTCTTTGGAGCATCATTTTCAATTGGTTCTTGAGTTCAAATATCTTCCACGTGGATTTCACACGAGCACTTAGACATGGGACCCTGATTTACAATGGTGGTTGGACTACGTCAACATGGTGGATTTCTTTTCTACATGGGACCTTGTTTCTCTAGTCTATTTCAACACTATGGTCCACACTTATCCATGGGACCGTGGTATATGGTTGTACACCCTCATAGCAAGCAAAGAGGAAAACACTTTCATAAGGGGGATGGAATGTTAGGTAGCTAGAGAGGTAGTGGGGGGCCTAGAGGACCCATAGTGATAATAGTGAAGGCCATTCAATGTAAGGTGGAATAAGTCCACTATATTATTAAATAAGGCCCACTATGGTAGTTAGATATAATAAATGTAAGAGGACTTACTAGAATGTTATACTTCTAGAAGGTTCCTCCTCTAGAATGTTCTTAGGTAGTTGGTAGCACTATATAAAGGGGGATGAAATTTTAGGTAGCTAGAGAGTAGTGGGGGGCTCGGAGGGCCCATAATTATAATAGTAGAGGCCATTCAATGTAAGGTGGACTAGGTCCACTATAGTATTAAATAAGGTCCACTATGGTAGTTAGATAAAATAAATGTAAGAGGACTTCTTAGAAGGTTCTACTTATAGAAGGTTCCTCCTCTAGAATGTTCTTAGATTGTTGGTAGAATTATATAAAGGGGTTCAAACAATGTAATGGGATATGAAGAGAATTATTGTATTTGGAGCTGAATCTCATTAGGAGGCTTCCCCCTCGAAGAGGTAAGTGAACAAGAGATGATCCCTTCCATAATATGATCCATTGTATGGTGTTTCCCTACCTCGAGAGTTTTCTTATAATAAAAGTGTGGTTTCTTTTATATTTCTTTGTGGATATATTGTGTATTCAATATTTTGGTGAATGGTTTGGTTTATTATTGTTGATATTGGGGTTTATTTTGATATTTATCTTCAAATCTATTTTTGTACTTAACATAAATTCCCTACCTATAGTCTTATCCCCCAAGATCCTGCGAGGACTCTTGTTCTGAATGTAGATTGTCGTATTACATGCCTCTGCCCAAAGAAACATGGGTAGATCCCGATCATGAATCATAGCCTTGGCAACCCCTATGATGGACTGATTCTTTCTCTCTGCAACCCCATTCTCCTGTGGGTTGTATGAGACTATCAACTCCCTCTTAATCCCTACCTCCTTGCAAAAATACTTGAAGTCATTAGAGGTGTACTCACCCCCATGTCTGACTTCAAAAACGTGATCTTCTTTCCTATCTGGTTCTCCACAAGATTCTTGAACTCCTAAAACTAACTGAAGGCCTCATCCTTAGTCTTCATGAAATAGATCCATGTCCTCTTAGAGTAGTCATCAATGAAAGACACGTAATACATGCCTCCCTTCACTGATGCCACTGACATTCACCCACACACATATGAATGAATCAAATCCAAAATATCCTTGGACATGGAATCACTGCTTGGGAAAACAACCTTTGCATGCTTTCCAAGCGCACAACCTTTGCACACCCCTTGCAGCTCAATACTGAAATATGGAAGACTAGTGACAATCTCCCTCAAAATTGACAATTCCCTGTAGTGCAGGTGCTCCATCCTCTTGTGCCATAACTCACATAAGTTGTCACTGATATGAACCAATGATTGAATAGGCTCACCTAGTAACCTATAAAAATTTCCTTCTCTAACCCCAATGACTTGAGTTGTGTCAAGGCTAGATCCTTCTAGAGTGATTTCCATTTTTGGAACACAACAAAAAACCCCTTATCCTCCATGACCAAGAATAAAATTAGGTTCTTCGTGAGCCTTGGAACATATGATACTACATATTCAAAAATTTTCGATGAACTATTTCCGATGGTATGGACAAAATTGGTCATACTATTGAAAAATACGAGATAAATATTTCAATTTTTCATTTTTTTTCAATTCCACCTGAATTCGTCGGACTTGAGATGAAAACAAACGTTTGCATCACTTGCAATGTCTAGGAAAATGTGTCTTTATTGCAACAGACCTCTATATTCGCCTCAATACCGACGATACTACTGCTAATCGTTTCTCTCTTCAAACGATCACCCACTATTTGACAAAGTCAACATTGACTTTGTTGACTGTCGTCGAAATTTAGACGAATAAAAAATTATAAATATGTTGCATTTTAAAGATGTTGCGACAATTTTTCTATAACGAAAAAGGTTCAGAAAGGGTATAAGGTGTTCTTGTCAAGAAAAAAACATATTTATATTTATATGTCAATTGCATTAGCAAAATATAATAGATATTCTATTACACCACTCAATTTTATAAGATAATCATCACAATATTTTTGTGGGGAAGAATGTAAGAAAATATTAGAGGTGGGAAAAAAAAGTAAAGAGGGTGAAAAGAGTGATGGTAAATGTTATTTCCCTTACAAAAGATGCCATACTGCACGTCTCGTAAGAATTTTAATAGAAACAACTAAAAGACATTGTAGGAGATATGGGCACATTGACGGGGGATCGAATGAATATCGTCCCGTGGTAATTAGCTATATATTCATTATCTGTCTTTATATTGACCGTATTTATAAAATTTTATATTGTTTTAATATTTGTTATACACACTAATTTTGCATGATTGTTTGTAATTATAAAGTTATAACTTCCCCCTAACTTTCTGCAGAATGCACCAAGTAGTAGTATAAATGATGTTGTACAAGATGAGGAGCATGAAGCGAATAATGAAGATCAAGTTAATAATCCCATGGAAGAAGATGAAAATAATAGCATAGTTCAAGATGATGGGACAAATCGAATGATCCAAGACTTGCTCGATTAGTTGGATGAGGATGGGGACAATGATGGTATTTATGATGAACCTATGATAGCAAAGGCAAAACAACGACTTTATAAAGGCTCAAGATAAAATATTCTCTCTGGGACAATTCATGATGCCCCAGGACTAACACATTTTTGTGTTATGTAACATTATGTTGCACTTTAATACCATATATTTATTTAAACATATCATGCATGTTTCTTAAATAATCCCATCGTATAATTGACATTAATCCATTTGTTGAAAGTCTTCAAACAAAGGGTAAATTTGCATGTCCAGTTTATGGTTCTAATATGAAGTATTGTCATTCAAAAGTTTAGGAAAGATGGTGTTTGATGAGTATAAACACTTCCTCCCTAAGAACCATAGTTATCGTACTACTGGAAAACATCTTTTCAATGGGAAAGAAGAGACTGGATTAAAACCACGAAAAATGACACCTCACCTATGGAGTTTGGAATACAACATAAATCCTCAAGGTACACAATTTATTTATGTATCGTATATGTAATGTTTTGAATTTTTATTTTAATTATTGAATTTATTTTATCGTATTTGATAATTATTGTTGTGATTTATTTTATGCTTCATCAATCTCGCCATCGTGAAGGTATTAATAATGGGATTCCACAAGGAATGCAATGTTATCCCACTCAATTCATGATGTTTACCTACTATGAGGAGCTAAAAATAACTCATTTGTTTGATACAATTCATATCGGGAAGAGTGTGACATAAACGTTATGGCAAATCATAGATGGTAGGAGGGATAAAGAAAAAATTGTCAAAATTTGTACTGACATTCAGGAATCCAATCATGCAATGCAAAGTGTGATCCAATCAAATAGCGATGGAGACCGAAATAACCTTCCATGGTTATTAACAGAGAAACACTGAAATGATGTAAAATAGGTCATTCAAATAATTAAATTTCCCACAGGTTTTTCTTCAAACATAAATAATATCTTAATGAAGAAATGTGAATTTGGTGGGGTAAAACCACATGATTGACATACCTTCATTAAGGTAATAATTTTGGTATACATATTTATTTATTAGTCGTATACATCTTTTAAGATTTGTATTTTTTTGGTCTACTTTGGAAACAAATAACGATTCATTTTTATTGTTACAATATGTTCTAGCTCTATCTCTCCCAAACGACTTTGACAACAACTACAAACAAGTTATATATGATCTTGGAAAATACATGGGGTAAATAGTGTAAGTTTTAAAACTGTGAAGTAAAGCAATGCATACAGATTCTTAAGCAAAACATAAATTAATCAATGGCTCATACACATAGTACAAAAAAATTTACGGTAGAAACCCTTAACTAGGAGAAAACCAACCGTCTTTGGTGCCGCACCTTTCAACTCTTCATTGTATTAATTTCACCATTCACCATACAATATATACAATATTTTAGGTATTCCGTAGCTACCAAAACCCTAATCCCTTAATCTGGGATTAATTTAGAAAATTGATAAAAATAGCAAAATCCGCTAAAAATAGAAAAAAACACCAAAAAAAGAAATTTTGGAGCGCTGCCCCGAACCTTGTCGGCTATGACCTATCGCCCAGAGATGAACGCTGCACGTAACCAAGGGGGGATAAACCTGCCCCCCCCTGGGACCCCCCCAGGAAAACACCTGATGCACATGACACAAAGGGCGAAGGAAGTTGGGATCGCTAGACACAG
>SNQJ01S0017126.1:89783-136525 GCA_010110895.2 Picea sitchensis | reverse complement strand
AATATCAAGAGAGGGTTGACCTCTCCATCCTTGCCCCTTCCTTCCACCCAAGAATATATGAGAGATAATAAAACTTTACATTAAATCATCACCATCAACCAACCATCACATAGAACCTAATAATGCTCCCTGATACTTATTCAACTTCTTCAATTATTCAATTCTTGGAATACTCTGATCCTATAGATAATATTACTCAATGTATTCTCTGAAACTCCTCCAATTTTCACTCCTTGAATCCTCCCCCAAAACAAGTTATAGAGAGAATGGTAGACCTTATTCAATTCTGGTTTATTCAGGAGAGTGAACTTGTAAATAATGCCCCACACTCAATATTTAACATCATATTCTGAAACTCAAACAAAAGAAACATAAGTCCATACTCTTTCCAATGAAATTAGTCTCACTTAATTTGGATTCTCTATGAGGAATTTTTGATTGTTTTACCCGGAACACCTGTTTATTGACTAGCTTTAGGACTAGTCAAAAACCCTATCTTCCACAGAGTGTATCTAAAAAAGTGTAGCGAACAAAGGGATGGATTTTTTTACCATAGGTACCTTGATATGTATTATCAATACCTTATCAAGTTCACCATCTGAATAGTTCTAGAATTATTTTTATAGAGAAAATGGTAAGATGATCTGTAAATAACATACCTTAGAACACATCACCAAAAGACTTCATCCTCCCTTGAAATCCGGCCTTATTTACCTCAGATTTCCTCTAAAATTCGACTTTTGTATATAATGAATGTATAATGATATGTATTTATATCATTTATGTCACTTCCTTTTAACATTAGGGCCGACCTGACACTTTCTTATTTTGTAATTTGTTTCTTTAATTATCTCCAGGGTCGACCTGTACTTCCTTCTTCAATTCACTTTGTCATCTTCAAAAATTCATTTCTCCTCAACCATGAGGATCCACGTGATGTGCCACCTACCACTGGAAATTACATGATGTATAATATCCATCCATGGGTGTTGTGTTTTCATGTGCACTGCCCTTCACGTCCAAATACCTTCATCAATCTTGCGGTCCAAAACCAATTACTAAGGTTGACATCAATGACAAAAACCAATCTTCCAACAATCTCCCCCTTTGTCATTGATGGAAACACTCATGCTCCCCCTGTCATCATGATCCCAATTTCTCGCCTCCTTTGATATCAATGGAAAAGGGTAGGGCTTCTCCCCTTGAGTTCAATGGCATAAGGTGACCTTCTTCTTTGGGGCTGCTCCCCCTGAACATGTGGCACTCAATAATACTTCATCCTTATTTTTGGTCTTTGGAATTTTTTCTTCCTTGAAATCCTTTTGTGTGGATTCTGTATTCTCTCTTTTATTCATGTCTAGGATGTATATGTTGTTCGGTCTTCTTGTTGTAGTTGCAACCAATCTTCCTGAGTTATTTTCTTTGATTTTACATTTTCGGGAGTCAAACGTAAGAGTGTATCCTTGATCACACATTTTACTAACACTGAATAGATTATGCTTCAAGTATTCAACCAATAGGACATTCTTTTCTTCCAATCTCTATTACACCTTCTCCAAGTATTTTGGCATATGAGTCATCTCCAAATGCAACATTGCCACCCTTTCTCTTCAAGCTGACGAATTTGTCTTGATCCCTGGTCACGTGTGAAGAACATCCACTATATATGTACCATTCATCTTCTTCTTTACATTCTTCAACGACCAATGCTATTTGACAATCTTCATTGTTTGGAATCTCTTTCCTTCTCCATACTATGGTTGGCATAGGGACCTCTTCATTCATATATCTGCTATCTCGTGCTTTGTGACCAAGATAATTACATTTGTAGCATACAATATTTTTGTCCATCAATGGTGAAAATGAATTATAAATTTTGTTGACAAATCCACGATTATTTCCATATCTTCTATTTACACCATTCATGTTTCTTGCGTATTTGTTCCTTTCATTGATTATGCAATTAATTTCCTTATGTCCAAAATTTTTGCAAGTATAACAATGACCAAGAAAGAAATTTTGATACCTTGGAGTAAGTGACCTTCTTTGTGATGTAGTCCATCTGGGTTCATGATCTACTCTTCTGTAGTTTCCTTCATATTGATTGAAGCTTCTTTGATTCCTGAAGGTAGGAGGTCTTCTTGGATATTCATCTCTTTTGTAATCATTCCTTCTTTCTGGTATCCTGGTCCACTTCTCATCAACTATCCATGTAACTCTTTCTTCAAAAATTCTTGTTGGTATTTGCATCTTCTTTGTATGAAGTTTCAACCATGCATCCAATATATGTTAAGTCTTTTGGCACTTGAGAGTTTGTTAATCTCTTCCTCAATGAGACAACTTCTTGTTCAAGTTTCTCACAATCTTATTCTTTCTTCATCATTTGGACATTCCTTACTTCTCCTATTCTTCTTTCTTCTTTGAGTAGAGTTTTCAAGGAAATGGATTCTTCTCTTAGTTTCTCAAAGTCTTCTAATTTTTTCTTCAAGATTACAACTGTATTTTCACAACTACCCAATTCACTTCTTAGTTTTCTATGCTTGTCTTTGAGATTGCTATTTTCAATCTCAACATGCTTCAATTTTTTAAGATTCTCATCTTCTTGTTGAATAATTTATGCTTCATGATTTTATTCTTCTTCAGTGTCATCTCTTTCAATCCTTGGATGAGGACATTCAAATTCAATATGTCCTACTCCTTCACAATTAAAGAAAAATAACTGACCTCTATTTGCTTCTTTGAAATATGAGATGTTGTAATTTACTTCAACTTCTTCTTCCTCTTCTGCTTCTTCCCTTGCATAAAGGTATTGTATCTTGTCCCAAATCTCTTTTGATGATGCACATGATCCCACCTTGGATTTCATTGAATCTGTCAATCCATCCAGGATGGTATCTATTTCCAATTTGTTGTTCCTTTTTGCTTCCTTCTGAGCTGCAGTCTTTGGTTTCTTCAAAGCATTGTATCCTGAAGAAAATGAGAACCAAACATCTTCCCCAAGATCTTTCAAGTAAGTTTCCATTCTTTTACTCTAGTATTCAAAATTGCTTCCATCAAATGGTGGAATCCCATTTGGAATTTTGTCTTCCATTTTTGCTTAGGATCTTCCTTCCAGTGGTTAAACTGTACTAAAGGTAACCCGCTCTGATACCAATTATTGATACTAAGAGGGGGGTGAATCAATATCAAGTACAATTTAAAAACTTTTTCAACTTATACTTAAAACATTCAATTATATCCAATGAGAAATGAACAATAGTATAAGAGTTACACCAATACACCATGCACAATATATGAGAAATAATCAATAGTTATTGTTCAAGGGAAGTAATGATTTCCAAAGGTAGCTAAAACTTCCAAATATAAAGGGAGGGATAAAACTCCAAGAGGAAGATATAGTCCTCCAATATAAAGAGAGGGTTGACCTCTCCATCCTTTCCCCTTCCTTCCACCTAAGAATATATGAGAGATAATAAAACTTTCATTAAATCATCACCATCAACCAACCATCACATAGAACCTGATAATGCTTCTTAAGACTTATTCAACTTATGAAAATTTTCAATTCTTGGAATACTTTGATCCTGTAGATAATATTACTTAATGTATTCTCTGAAACTCCTCCAAGTTTCACTCCTTGAATCCTCCCCAAAAACAAGTTATAGAGATAATGGTATACCTTATTCAATTCTAGTTTATTCAGGAGAGCAAACTTGTACAGAATGTCCCGTGCTCAATATTTAACATCAGATTTTGAAAATTGCACAAAATAAACTACAGTCCGTACTCTTTCCAATGAAATTTGTCTCACTTCATTTGGATTCTCTATGAGGAATTTATGATTATTTTACCCGGAACACCTGTTTATTGACTAGCTCCAGGACTAGTCAAAAACCCTATCTTCCACATAGTGTATCTCCAAAATTGTAGTTAACAAAGCGCTGAATTTTTTACCAAAGTTACCTTGATATGACTTCTCAATACCATATCAATTTCACCATCTGAATCATTCTAGAAAAAAAGTTATAGGAAAAATGGTAAGATGACCTGTAAATAACATACCTTAGAACACATCACCAAAAGACTTCATCCTCCCTTGAAATCCGACCTTCTTTACCTCATATTTTCTCTAAAATTAGACTTTTGTATATAATGAATGTATAATTATATGCATTTATATCATTTATGTCACTTCATTTTAACATTAGGGCCAACCTGACACTTTCTTATTTTGTAATTCATTTCTTTAATTATCTCCAGGGCCGACATGTACTTCCTTCTTCAATTCACTTTGTCATCTTCAAAAATTCATTTCTCCTCAACCATGAGGATCCATGTAACATGCCACCTACCACCGGAAACAAAATGATGTATAGTATCCATCCATGGGTGTTGTGTTTTCATGTGCACTGTCCTTCACGTCCAAATACCTTCATCAATCTTGCGGTCCAAAACCAATTACTAGGGTTGACATCAATGACAACAACTAATCTTCTAACAATAATACATATAAATTTTCATTTTTTGTGTATATTATCATACTCATTTAATACTTATTATTTCATCAATTATTAATATTTACCATGGTTATAACTAATATTTAATATTGGTGAATTATGATTTTTTGATTCAGTTGCTCAAGATTGGGATGCACTACATTTATACATTGCAAACAATCTTGACAGGATGAAGATATGGATTGAAATATGTAAAAAACATCATGGAGGTAGGTTATCATGGAAACAAATGTATGAATTGGTTAGCGAATCTCATTGTAATGGTGATGCCAATGTTACACAGAGGGAAATTGATTTAACAAATGGTTTGAAAGATGGACATTTAAACAAATTCACCCATTTTATTAAGTTATTTTATATTATATTAATGTGACTGCATGTGTGTTTTTTCCAGATACTTTCCAAGTTATATTAATATGTTTATTAATTGAAAATGCATCTTTTACATGTCTGGCATATTGCAGTTGAAACACCACAAGGCTATGTGGTGCAATGGCCGTAAATTTCACATCAAACAATTGTATGAAACTAGGAATTTTTTTGATAGAGGGATAACTGCATTATTCTAGGTCACTAATGTTTCCTCTAGGAGTGATAGACATCCCCGAGAATATGGAAATAGATATTATGGGTATTTGGATGATATACATGAGTGTGAATTTAATTCCTTCAAATTAGTTTTGTTCGACGTCAAATGATATAGGTTACAAATGCATGAACGTGATGAGGAAATAACTATTATTCAACATGAAAACGGATTTCCGATGATCAAAACAATGGTGTTTGAAAGAGGACATGACCATTATGTTTTTCCAAGCCAATATGAACATGTATTTACTCAAAGGTTCCAGGTGAGAGGGATTGGTCATTTTTTGTTAGATATGATCCAAGAGGAAGGACAATAAAGTATACTGTAGAGGAAGAAGATGATATTGAAGAAGAAGATGATGCACCAGAGACAAAGAAGGAATATGGGCTGACATATGAAGAAGACAAAGAAGATGAACTAGGCGTAGGATGCAATGCAATTCTTGATGATGATGTCAATGAATATATGCTTGAAAATGACATTGATGACGATGATGATATCATCAATCCTTTCAACACCATTTCTGAACTGAATGATGATACAAATGTCGAGTTGGATGAAGAAGAATATACAAAAGAAGGATGATACATATGTTGAGTTGGATGAGGTATGTAACTAAATATTTTAATTTGTATGAAATATTCTTTTTAAATAATTTACTTATGTGGGTTAATTACATGTATTTAAGTTTTATGCCATTTTTTATGTCCTATGTTACATGTTGTTTATTATGTCAAACTTGAAAACAGTGTCCATAGCATATGTGCCAAACTAAAATTATCATTTACAAACACATAATTTTGTTTACCTTAATTAATTTTTATTTTGGTAGTTTCTATGCATGATTACTATGTTGCTTTCGATTATTTTTTATTTTATAGATTAGGTATTGGGGAATTGAGAGTGATGTGAGGAGGAGGGGAGGGGCCATATGCGATTTCACCTTCACGTGGTTGGCCTTGTTCAATAGAGAATAAATTATTCTCAAAACCAAGAAGAAGGCGCTATATGGCATTTCGTATTTAAATAATGATTTCATACTAACATTCTTTATGGAGAAAAAACGTACTTAGATGAGAGAAAAAAACAAAGACAAGACATAACTGATGAATCTTGTGCAATTTATCAAGTACTTGTTTATCAATGTTATTGCATGCCCTTGTAGTACTAGATGCAGGGACGTGTGTCTAGAACAAATTTTAAAAGAAACAACTAAAATACATTGTACTAGGACTAGAAACCAATAACGTACATAATAAATGTGTCTTTCTTGAATATTTTTTCTATAGCCATGATTTTACTAACAAAATGCATGTCTCTAAATAATGAACTATTAATTTTTTGTTAAAAAGTTAATAGACACCAACCCTACATAGAAGACCGAGAAATATTTAGTAAAGTACTATATATCTAGTGATACTACCATTTCTATATGTCCCCGGGTAATCCTATATGGTCTTTATTACTAGGATTCAACATCAATAAGGGTTCAACATCTAGTTAATTTTATAGGATTACAAGGCGAGGACTAGCCGCCTCATGGATTATATCCTTATTTTATGCCATCTTCAATAGTAAAAATGCCATATTCAGGTATCTATTTGTAGGCTTGTTTCTAGGTCACCTGGAGGTATTACAAGACAAGAATAAAGTCTTAAAAAACAAAGACTAAGAATCCTAAAAGTTCAGACAGGTTGATGTGTGCTATATCTAGTGGAATTGTCACAATATAGAAAATGTGCCATACTTGGAAAATTCCCATAGTCTCCACTACTGTAACTTCCTTGGTTTCTTATAAAATGGTTAGTTTCCCATAAGTCAATGTTCATGTAGGACTCAACTCAAGATGATTGCATCCTAACATGGATCAACCATCACATTGTCCCTACGAGGAATTTAGTGTAATTGTTTCATCATGTGAACTGCAACTATGAGATCATCTTTGTGATCACACCCCTCACATATGCCATGTCTCTCCTCTTACCTTAATCCCACCATAGTATCTATATTTATATTCTCTTTCCTTCACTAGGTATCTAATGGAATTATCACCTCCCTTCTCTATCCTTTTGTAGGTACTGCCTGAAATTTTTTCCTCCCTTCTCTTGCCTTCACTAGGTTGGCACTAGTGTCACAAACTCTCTTCTCTTACCTTAGCTAATACCACCCTAGAATTTCCACCTCTTTTCTCTTGCCTTTTCTAGGACCTCTACCTTGATTTTCTTTGCACTTATCCTGTGTCCTTTCCCTAAGAGTAACTGTCAATATCCCTACCCTGCTCAAGGAAAGCTGTTGAATTCTATGATGTAGGTACTCATCTTATTCCAACATATGCCTACACTTATAGATCCTCCCTGTGGATGAGTGCATGAATCAATCTTACTCTTACTACTTATAAATGACTTTATTATCACTTCATGACATGTTCTAGTTCTAAACATGGTAGTTAGAACTAGTTTATTTCTAAAGGTCATAATTTTGGCTATTATATCACTTGCGTGATGGTTGAATTCATTGCTCATTATTTAACCTCTTCATCTATATTTCATAGTTTAGTTTTTATCTTTATTACATAGTAGTTAATCTTGCTTGCTACCCTATTTGAGAATTGTTTTCTTGTCATGCATCTCTTTCTTGCTAAATTTTGTTTCTCATTTGTCTTTCACTTGCTTAACATAATTAGGATTTATATCTCATTAAAGGAATTGTTGGTTAATTAACCCTAGGTAATTAACATGTTAAGTCTTCTACACAAGGTTATTTTGTCCAAAAACTTATATTTTTCCCATCACCATCTATCTCATCTTTGTCCCTCCTTAGATTCCCTTAAATGTCCCTTGTTAGAAGTCCTAATAATCTTGTGTCTATGTATATATTTTGATTTCCATATCCTATCCACATCCAATGATCTTGTTGACTATATTTTCCATCATCTAGTAGATTTCCACCATTTAGAGTCCTTTCAGGGCTTTCCTTATGATATGGGTGGTCGTTCAAATTTCTTTCCATCTCATAATTCATCTTGAATATTGATAGTTTTGCAAGTTACTTCCCCTTCATTTTTAGTGATTTGAATGATAAACACCAACTTTTCCAACTTCTAGATCTCAAGAAAATATTTCTAATGGTCCAAATAGAACACAAAATCAAAGTTTGCATGTGGAAGTTATGGCCCTGGGAAGCTGGTATTCCAACTAACCTCCTTGGGAACCACTTTCCTTTCACTGTGACAACCCCTAGGATTAGGGTTTTTTCTCTTAGGGTTTTTTGGAATTACGATAAAATGTAATTTCAAAATTCTGTTATGTGGTTTTCATGAATGAGTGTGGTAGGCACACTTCTTCTTAGAGATATCTATCATCATTTTAACAATTATATAAATATTTTTGTGTCAACCATCAATGCTGCATGTAATATGAAATTAATCCCTTAAAGATGAGGTATTGTTTGAGGTTGCACTGCTTGAATTTTTTTGATGTTATATTAGGAAAAACATTTATATGGAAGCATCATCTTGTTTTCCAATCTAGGCCTCATAGTGTCATTGTTACCCTCATAAATCAATTCTACATGATAAAAGAGCTAGACCTAGCTATGGTAATATTGGAAAATTAATAAAATTGTTTATATATGTTTTCTTTTTCATTGTGCATAAAATCTACATGCATATTACTTACATGTTGTAATTTAAATGAAAAAAAGTAGTGTTGAAGAAAACAAACATACACAATAATAGCATAGTGATTTAACCCTATAAACCCATTTTGGGAAAACCATAAAGAAAATGGCCTTTGTTTGTGGCTAGAAATCAACCATTGAATTGGGAGCTTTACAAAATCCATCTTTTTCAATGCCAACTTTGCAAAATCCCTTTGCTCCAACAATGTTTCAACCTTCAAATCCCCTTCACTAATGAATAACCTACCACTTTATTACCTTTTTCAATGGTTTGTTTCCTCCAGGAAATCTAAGAGAACCCACAAGAATTTGTTGCCAAGATATTTACATCCATAGTTGTTAGTTTTCACTCAACCATGATTGTTTCCTCCCTCAAAGAAAGAACAATGTGATTATTCTCTTTTAGGATTATTGTCATCCACATGGAAATCTTTGATTCATTGGACTTTTGTGTTGGTCAAAGGGTAGAAGTGTCAACCACTTTGAGTGGCCACACCTTTTGATCATGTTTGTGTGTAGGTTTTTATTTCACCACATTGCATAGGGTGGAGCTTTACTTCCTCCTATTCACCAAGATTGTTTTTGCCCCACAATATTACTCATGTGAAGTGTGGGGGACATGGATTTTTGCTTTCAAAACCCATATTCTATACCTTTTCATCCACATTGGTAGATGACTCCATATCAACACTCCACTTCACTTTCCTTTGCACTTAACATGGAATACAAAGTGCAAAGGCAATGATCTAAGCGAAAAAAATTATGTTCTGCATAGCCCCTTACTTTTTATGTGATTTCTGATATGTGCATCAACCTTCCCCGTAGCCTTTACATCATGTCACTCTTTTTACTTAGCCTTTTTCTTATAGATGAAAAGTGAAAAGTGCAAAGATATAAAATCCCCTTCTCTACATTCTTAGCCTGCATGCATAAAAGTTTCTAAGGAAAAATAATAGTATTTTGACCAAACTTGCAAAGGCGGTTTTGTTGAAGGCCTTAAAGCCATTAAAACTGTAGCTTAGAGCACTAAACTTGAAACAATGGATTGGACCACACCTCCCCATTAAGAGTCTTTTGGTCTCTAAGGTTCATCCCCTTCTAGTTCTTCCACCTCTTCAAACAATGGATTATTATAAATATTCTCTTTGTCTTCCTCATGATTCCTATTCCCCACCAACACCCTTAGAATAAAAAATAGAATCATACCCCACACAAGGAACATTTTTTCAATCCTTTGATGGAAAACTTGCAATAGAATGAATGACAAGGAATGGGAAAGAGTAGGAGAATAAAACAAATAAACAACACCAAGTAAAAGGAACAATATTAGAGCATAGGTTTAAATATTACTACTCCAACTCAACAATATAATGTCCATGGTATCCTTCAATATCACCTCTAATTAGATGAAAAGGATTACCATATAGGATTACCCAATAAAAGGGCTCAATTATACATTTATCCATTTAAATTGAAAGCCCTTTGTTTATGGTTGAGTGTTAGTATGAAAGGTAAGATGTATTTTAATTCTATTTATCTAATATGATCTAAATTGATGAATGTAAATGTAGAAATATAAATGAGGATGTGGTGAATGTAGGGAATAAAATGCAGGTAGATGCAATAGGAAAAATGTAGCTAACTAAATCCTATCTAAAAAATAATAAAATTAGATCTAACAATGCAACCACAATAGTGAGAATCGTCCCATTTTTTAATAAAAAAATGAACTTGAATTAGACCCAATCAACTCCATACCAAAGTGAAATGGCTCGACTATTGAGAACACTTTCTTGTCACAAAACTAGTTAGTGAACAAACTGAAAAGAAATAATATGACACATATGAAAAGATAAATAATAGTCCACCATTTAAAACATATGGATAATCAAATATCCTAATAAAGAAAGAAAAGTCTCAAGGCACCAAGAAGCTCAATATTATGTCTCCAGAATTACCAAGCATGAGTTAAGTGAGAGTAAGCATTATAATGTGAAAAGAGTCCTTTATTCGAATGCTCATACACATAATAACCAAAAGAAGAGTCCTAAATAAAAATCACTAGCTAACGATAGTCTCTTTATTAACATATGAAATATATCTTACAATGTCCAAAGGATAACCCTTTACTTGAAGGAAATGGTTCTATTTGTAAACTTGGTTTGGGGCTCTTGGCTTTCAAACTTTCCAACTCCTTGACTGCCCTAGAATCTTCATCTCCCATAAACTTTCCAACTTCTAGACTTGGACACAAAATTACAAATTCACTAATAATGAAATTCATCCAACTTGACGTATACTTACCGAGATGGGTGAAACTTTTTGTAATTAACTTTTCATTCTTAAAAATTTCTTAAAGTACATTCTTAAACATTTCCACTTGCTTAGTAGGAAAGATTACATTATCATTAAGGAATAATTTGTCAATGTCTTGGATTTCATTGGTAGTGAGATTCTTTGGTTCAATCCTTTGGACAACCCTTAATCAAAATTAATTAAATAAAATGTCTACTTATTTGGGATAATGATGTGGGAAAATTAGTAAATTTATCATGACTTTCATATTAAAAAATGCATCTAAAATATATTTCATAATGATGGTCACTTCAACCTATTCACCTTGAACACTTGATTCTTGAAAACCCATATTCATAGGAAGTTTGGTTACCTTGAATTAGTTGAGAGCATGCATATGAGTGGAAATTAATGAATGTGTCAAAATATAAAAAATCATTTTAGATATCTCACTATATTATTACAATCCTGGCTAACTATATAACTTGATTTGATCGAATGAAGGTACAACCAAATAGGTACCTTCCAGATATTTCTTCCTCGAGTGAGGGAAGCTCAGGACAAACATAGGGAAATGCGACTGCATCTAGTAGATTTGATATGCAAACAACGACCAGAGGTGAAAAGGTCAGAAGAAAATTATGTAGACACATAGAATTTTTCTAGCGAAAGGAGGATTATGATCTTATGATGATGAGAGCATAGGAGACATAGAGGTGCCACTAAGGTATAAGCATATGGTGAAAATGAGTAACTAAGGAGTTGCCTCCGTTGGACATTGACTTCATTGTCAAAAATATGACGTATCACATTGCACCATCATGCCTGCATAGCTTGGGGATATTTTACATGGATGGAATAACTGTAAAATACAATATATTAGTTGAATTGATGGACTATGTTGGACCATGTTATGATTATAGCGATTGGATGCGGTTGGTGCCGTACATGCAAAGTATGCAAAGATATGCACTTGCCACAAATTATATACAACTAATAAACAACGATAAAAATAAGGGAGCGACTATCTATATTGATAGAAGGCCTAAATATTCTAGCAATATCACAAGGTTTATAAACAACACATGGCCCAAGACAACAAACAATCAACCAAATTGCATATATGAGGGACGCGAAGGGAATCAGGTAAGCACGTGCACAATAAAAAAGATACCTCTCAGGGAGGAGTTATTAGTGGATTACCATTTGATTCGATTAGATACATTGACTAATAGTGTATAGGTACTTATGAAACACCTCTTTAAGCAACCTCTACTTATCGCATTATATTTTTTTTTTTATATATTTAACATGTAAACAATTAACAATTTTGATTTACATTTAATGTGAATTTTATTATTTGTTTATATAATTTTATTTGTGTGGCAATCATTTTTCTTTTGTCTTTAACAAATTTTTAAATATTTTGGGGTTCTAATTATATTATAATTTATCAAGATGATCGTGGAAAAGGTCCAACCGCAAAACATGTAAATGATTAACAATTTCGACTTACATTACACATGAATTTTATTATTTGTTTATATAATTTTATTTGTGTGGCGATCAATTATTTTATTTCTTTACAAAAACGAAATGCCATTTATTTTGTTGAAATATGTAGTCTACGGGCCATGATGATCATGATTCACCCAGTGAGGAGAAATTGTATTCATCCCCCGACCCGATGGTAATAATACAAAAAAAGATCATTAAAGTGAACAAGGAAATTTCTCGCTTTTTAGACCTTGCAGATCAAACTCCCAAGGTCAAACAAAGGGTCAAACTCATTATGACACAACTTAGGACATATAAGGCAATAAACATAATTTAAAGTGATTTTTTTTATGTCATAAGTTCAATTATGAAAGTTTGTTTTTAACTTTTACATTATATAAACAAGAAACCATTTTCTTTCTTATATAGAGTTATTTGGAGCCTGTTCATCCCAGTGTTGGAAGTAGTGGTGTTGCATAGACGCCACCAATTCCCGACACATGACCTCATATGCATGCCAGACTATTTAGTTCTCCACCTTCCACACCTTTAGATGGGAGCCATGACACACACCCCCAAGTAGCCAGAACCAGGTTCTGGAGGTGGTGACAGAGATGAGCTTGATAATGTGGATTATATGGTTGCATTTCCTAGAGCAAGATGTGTTACCAACATGGGGACCCTTTCATGCATATTTGTTGTCAACGAGGAAGAGTTTTCATTAAATAAAATAAGACACCCAAGTAGTTTTTAATATTTTAACTATTTCATGTTGTCTATTTCAAACATAAATCATCTAGATTATTATTTTTAAATTAACAATCATATATTTTTGTGTGTAGGAAACAACCATTTTTATAGGCACTTGGAGACCAAGGCGTTGCTGATTTTTGGGCCAACCATACACACTAGGTGGAATTCCCATAATTACAACCTCAGAAAAGAACTTATGGATTATCTTGAAGGCCTCTTTGGAGTAGACACCTTCAATAAAAGCACGACCATCTCCTTAGATGACCAATATTTAAAATCTACGTGAGATGTGTATAGGGTTCACTTGCAAAAGAACCCCAGGTATGAGCATCCTCTCACAGTTCCATAGAGGGAGTGGAAGGCGCTCATTGAGGATGCAAAGGAAAAAAAATTGAGAAAAGAAGGAAAAACACCAACTGGTACCCCAAGGTAAATAATATTTTGAATTCAATACCTTTAATTTTCTTTAGATCTAAATAAAAGGGTGGTATAAAACATACCTAAAATTTTTGATGATACATTTCCTGACACTTCGAAGGAAACCAAAGCAAGGATTTCCAAACATGGCCAACACAAGCTAGGCCAAGGAAGCTACATGAAGTTACAGTCACGAATTGTAAGTACCCAAAAATCTTAACAATATTATTTGTATCGCCTTCCAACTTTCAGGTAATTGTAGCCAATAACATTAAAAATACATACACTTATGCAATGTATGGCAACAACTTCAGAACTGAAACCATGAAGGAAGACCTTCAGATTGGTTACATGTATGTCTATCAAGTTGTCGTCGAACATAAGAAAAACATGGGGTAGACCCCAAGATCCAATTTGCATGATAAGGTAAATAAAAATCAATCCACATTAACCTTTCATTACTTATAAAATACATTCATGTTTGATATCATCCATAAATTTAATGTGTTACTTTGTTTTAATCATGGGAGAAACACTATCAACAAGCCCATAAGTATTGGAGAGCAGTGCATTGATAGTGCAGTGCAACCACAACATGGTGCTCTTGAGAAGCCCCATTCTAGTGGGGTGCAACCCCACAATGTTCCTATGACTGAGGCCCACAACGGTAATATGGATGTATATTAATCATATACTTAATAATTTCGTAGTTATAAATTTTGCACTTCTATTGTTTTTTTACTTATACATTTACGATCGTGTCCTTATAAATTTTGTGGTTTCAATGGAAGATAATGTCGTACTTGAGGATCCTCCACCTAAAGAGGAGTACAAGGAATCCATTCCAATGACGCCGACTAGTGCACCAAGTAAATAATTACATTGCATGGGTTTTTTTAATATTACTGAACTACTTCAATGATATTTAAAAATTGGCCATATAAATTTAATATTTTTTGTTTTTGTAGGATTCCCCCTCACAATGGTCTGCACGCCATGAGTATGAGACCAAACATGCTCTGTGTGAGAGGAATTAAGAACAATCAACTGTTAGGGTGCCACCAGGAAACAAAGACGTGGATGTTGATGATTTAATTAAGAACCGGGAAGCACATAAAAGGCCTAAAAAAATGATGATGTATAATATTATTATAAGAAATATATCTAGTATACTTGGAACATTTTTTGGATGATAAACCTAATTTATAAAAAAAATATTTTTTATGACATATGCCTTTGAATGAGTTCTTGCATACTTTTTGTTGCATTGCCTTTGAATGAGTTATTGCATACTTTGTTGTAATTATTTTACTAAAATATGAAATATAGATAGTTAGTAAAATATGGATAGAGAGATAAAACAAATCCAATTCTATTAATTTGTAGTACTTATGTTCAAAGAAAAAGGAAATCAAACAAATTTGTACTTATTTTATCTTAGCTTTACAATCACTTTTTATCAATTTTGAATATTTTTAATGCATATTTTCTAGTAGAATATAGATTGGGTATTGGGGAATTGAGAGTGATGTGTGTGGGGGGGGGTGCATAAGAGCTTCCACCTTCGCATGGTTAAGCAAAGAATAATTTATTGGAGCCATTTAGTCTTAGAAAAAAAAATCCCTCGATCCAACAGAGCAACAACATAGTCAATGTTGACTTAGTTGTTGCTCCTTCAGATCAATGGAGGTTTGCTCCAAGATTAGATGGCTCCAATAAATTATTCTCGAAAACAAGAGGATATTATTCAGGAGTTCTATTTAGTTATATATGTATCACATTTGTATTTTGTTCTCATCGAGTAAATCCATGTTTGAATCTAGGATGATGAGGGGCTAGTCCAAAAAGAAGGCTTATAAGGTGCTTGGAAGCATTGTTAAGGTATGTTCTGACATTCTCATAAAAATGCATCTTAGATTAAATAATTCTACCAATATGAGTTGTATTCATTTTATAGATATTTATGGAGGTTGAATGATTTGGAACTGCAGGTATTAGACAAACATAATGCTGGATGAGCTGCGATCAGGGGAGGTATGTTATCCAAATAATTTTAGTGACTATTTAATTTCAAGATGTTTCAAGTACCTTGAATGGGACCTCATATGTCATAATTTTATTGTTTCTTGATCATTTTAATATTTTATACATTTGAATTATTTCTTATGTTGATAGGTTGACACCCAATATAAATTAGAAGACATGAAGAGAACCACCAAGGATTTGGAAACAAAAGAAAAGGGTTACGCAAAGAAGTTAGAAGAAATATTTTGGTGTATATCTTGGAGGTAACACACTTGCCTTTGTGTTTTTGTTGATATACAAGCCTTCCTTTTTGTGTTTGTTAATCTAAAGCCTTCATTGTGTGTTACCAATGGTTTAAAAAATAACTCTTTCTTTGTAGTTATAGTCTTTATTTCAAAGACCACCATGGTTAAAGAAAAATCCAGTTATGTTGCAATAATAAGTTGTCAATATAGGGCTTGTAGGCTATTTTTGTTGTGGATATATGATTCTTAAACTTTTTATTTTTATTAGGAAAAACATAAAAAGTTCAAGAATGCTTTCCATGCAATCAAAGGAAAAGATTAATAGTATATATCATCTAGTTAAAACCAATCCATCCAGTCTCCATCCACTTCCTCCTTTGCCACTGTTAATTCAAATTGAAACTTTGAACAATAGGGAGAGCCTCTTTCTCATTTGTTTGAGAATTATTGAGTTCTGCTTGTAAAGAAGTAATTTTTGTGTGTACATTATTGAAATTTTATCGTGATTGTATCAACATCTCATTTTGTCTTGCAATTTTTTTTTCCAGTTTCCATCCTGCATCTTCCTCGAGTCGACTTTCTCTTCTCCTCTCGACTGATGAAAATTATTGTATGTTTTGAAGATAAAGATTTAAATCTCCAATAAATGATTGTGATGAAAATAAAATTTGATAAAGGGATTGAGCCTCAAAGACAAGAGAAACAACACTCTAGATTTAGGGAAAGCAATAAATGCTTGAAATGATTTTGTGAAGTTGTCACATTTCGTCAAAATTGTAACCTCATTGTTGAATAAGACTAAGTTAAGAACCTCTATTCACTGTGTCCAAACCTAACGCTATTCTTGTCTAGAATAGAGCGCCCAACCTGCATGAGTAAATTAACAACTGATGCTTAATCAAAGATAGAAAAACATTTTCTAGTTCTGGAAATAACTAAACTAGAAACTATCTGCAACATGCATGTTCCCTCTACCACTATCTACTTATGTGGCATGCCCTCCAAGAAACTCTTTCTGTTGTGCCTGCACTCCATTATCCTCTCTGTTGTGCACTTGAACTAAGGCAAGTAATTTGGGCTACATGTAGGTTGTGTCATGTATGTTGCACTAAGTCTGTGGCTACAAAATGTGCCAATCATGTTGTGCCATGCATGGGACTCTCTCACTCTAAGTACATCATCCTCTTCTTGAGCCAAGAAATCTCTATTCATAATGGTGCTCAACATCTCTCCAACCAAGAAATTGTTTGTCAACATGCTACAACAAAATTTAGAAAAATTTGGACCAACCAAGTAGATTTACACTCCCTCTTTACGAGGAATGGGTTCACCACCGTAACAATATACTCTCTCAAAGTCACAAAATTTCCTTCTACTAGGTACTCCAAAGGAATGTTAAACACATGTGAATCTAAAGGAACATAACCTTGTACCACTTCTCCTTTCTGTACCCTGCAATCTCTTCAATACAAGGAAAAATTCAAAAATAAGCTACCAACCTCCAACATTCGTCCTGTCAACTTCATGGAACAAATTATTCTCATAACACATCATGAGATGTTTAGGAAATATTGCAATGATAAACTCATATGTATACAGGTCCAAGACAAGTTGATCAAATCTATTAATAAACCAAAGATAAATCTACAAAAATATTGGAAAATCGCAACATGGGTAACAACTCATCAATCCTGAAATACCAATATCATGGTGCATTCATTAGCCCATAGGGGGCCTTATTCAATATAGAATCTTGGGTATCTCATCCATGCACCTTGAAACCTCCAAAAACTAAAGAAAAAGACTCAACAAGGTTAACTCCTTGTTTCTAAGAGAATCCTCCAACAAAAAACCTAACCTGGTACTCTTCAATACTTAGATCAACAACATGCATGGAATAAATCAACGATTCCACACCTACCTTCTCTATATGTGCCTCCTCAAATTTATAAGGATACTCCTCCTGTTATCGCTCTGTAAATTCCTAGAGGTTGTCAGGGTAGAATAAATTTTCCAGAGGTAACTTTATCCAACCACTTCGAAACTGGAATCTAGCCCTGCCAGTTTCAGAGAGGGATCTCTCTGTAAGATTTAGATATGTTTTAACTTTGAGATATTAGGGTAGTTAAGTAGAATAAGATTGAATGGTTTGTTTTTTGTAAAGTTGGATAAAATAGGTTTTATGCATCCATTGGGCTATGGGGTCTAATTTATAAGGATACAGATTCTTTTCACAGGGCAAGGTAATGCATTCATTGGATTCTTTGGCAGTAAAGTGATGGATAACAGAAAAGACGAGAATATCAATTAAAGTAAAGAAGCATTTAAGAATTTCTTCACTATAACATCAGAATATAAACATTTATATCTTTAAATTTGGAGACAGGGTATACAAAGATAAATCATGCAACATACGCTACTTTTAAAAGATCAGATTAGAAAACAATACGACGACTGAGCGAGAAAAACATTTAACACAGAAAAATAAACATCACCAATGAATAACACGCGAGAATCTTGTGAAACGTCCCTTTGTATTACTGGAAGATCTCTTGATAAACAATTACAATCTTTATGGCTTACAGGTCGTAAAGATCAACCCTTCGTACTTCAAAGTTCGAAGTATTTATAATAAAAAATTACATACGATCTTGTCATTAAAGATCAGGATGTGGACGATTCTAAATTTAACTAACTAACTCAACAAGATACAAAAATTCAGGAACTGTTGATGATGTGTTGAAATCTTCATGTTGATTTCTGGGGAAAATCGTTGGTGAGTCATCTGCACGACTTCATCTGATCGGATTGTTGACTAGACTTGGACACCTCATCTCCTACTCGATCAGATTGCATAGCTCTTCCCATCGTAGCTGACTGGGAATGATGACTTTGAGTAATCTTCTGTATATTTCATCCATCTCTGTGTACTTGGAAAAAGTTGTCTTGACGATGAAAATATACCAGATCTCGTGCTGTATGCTGATATTTGGCTGCAAATTTTCTAAGAACGCCTTGCCCGTTATGCTGCCCTGTATTCCCGAAAATTTCAAACTATCTTTGGCCACTGTGGCCAACTTCTGTTTATAATTAAGAAGTGTCATTAACTTGTCATTTAGGACCCTTAAACCAAGGAGTCCTTTCTTCTGCAGAGCTTCGATTTTGCCGAAAAATGTTTGCACTCCTGTGTCCATAGTCTGGACTTTCACTTCCAACTGTAGCATTAGTCCTCTTTTGGTCAGAACCCTTTTGACTTCGAGGATGGTTTCCATCATGTCTTCAATCTTCAAATCCTTTAACTCTTCCCTAGTTTTGGAATTCAGGAATTTAATGATATCAATGGCTTCTGTGGGCATTTCTCCCAGTTCTCCTCTTATTTTCTCAATAGCCTGCCTACTCCTTTATACTAGTTCATTTTGCTCGAACATGATTTTCACTATAGGCCATATTTCATTTATGGATTTGGAGATATCCATCCAGATATTTTCCTTGGCCTCAACAAGTGTCTTACCTGCCATTGTTTGCTTTTGAAGCTGTTGCAATTCCTGTTTGAGCTTGTCTGATGTTTGTTTCTCCACGAGGTAGCTAGTTTGGTAAGAAGACTTAAGTTCCTGAAGGTCCTCAACCTCCTTTTTAAGTCTGCTAATTTATGTCTCTTGCAAGTTCATCTCCCCCATGGATTTTTCTAGTTCTACTGTCTTTTCCAGAGCTGTCAGTGGAGTTGCTGAGGGAATTTCTACTGTAGATGTTGTGCTTACTCCTGTGAGTGGAACTACGCTCAATGGAATGACCTGCATAGCCGTTGATTGTTCCTTCTCCTTCACTAACCTTTCCAGTTCTGCTTCCATCTCTTTCAACTGTGTGTTCTGCTCCATGATCAACTTGAGCATCTCGTCCTTCTCACCTTCTGTCTCAGCTATCTCCTTTGTCTGTGCATCTTTCATTGGTGGTAGTTTCAGCTATTTCCTCAGAGATGCTATATCAACATTTTTCTTTTTAAGAATCTCCTTGACTGCTTTCACATTCGAGGAGTCATACCCGATCTTGAGGACCAATTCTTCCAACATTTTAATTATGATATCCTTTGCAAAGGATGATATATTTTCTAACTTTAGTTGTGTCTGAACATTGCTCAAAGAGACGTGTAGTTTAACAGCCGTAGTAGAAGCATTTTCCAATGTGGAGAAAACCGTTTCTCCAGTTTTCCTGTGCAGATCCATTTGATCGGTCAAGTGCACATCTCTGGTGTGGAACTTGAACGTTGTCCTTTTGTAATCAGTAATTTCCTTTCGGTCGGGAACTTGTGCCTGCAGAAAATCCATGTGCATTCTACCCTTCTTTGTATTAAACGAAGAAAACAGTCTGTGTTGTGCCATTGATGTCTGTTTCCAAAATTGAGCATAAGTACTGCTAGGCAGTGTCTGATTCATCTTCTTGATCTGGTCATATTTCTCAAAAATACTCAACTTTGGTCCTCCTTTATTCGATTGGTCGACTAGTGAAGTATCCGTCAGCTTCTTGGACGGAACTATAGACATGATCTCCTTGCTTCTTGTGATAAGAGGTGACTGATCACCTTTCATAGTCGTAGTGGATTGGTTTTAATTTTTGCCAACCATGTTAGTTGTATGACTGGATTTTGGCCTTTTGGTATGTAATTGGAAAACTTCAGCTGAGACTTCAGTGACAGAAGGTGAAGTATCCGTCCTGGGTCTTTTCTCCTTTGGAGCTTGTGGTGTGGTTGTTTGTGAGATAGTAACTGAAGGGTCATGTTATTTTATCTCTTCCATAGTGTTTGGCTCCCACTCCATTTGATTCACGAGCCTTCCTATATTGGGCTTGGGTATATGAACATATGGAACATTTTTATTCTTAACCCTCATCTCTGAAATTATCCTGCATGGATCATAGTGGCATAGGAAACTAACTTCGAACTTCATTTCTTTCAAAAGTATGTCTGCGTCTTCCCCGACGCCTCGGCTATTGCAGATAAAAGACCCTATTTGCCCTTTAATTTTGAGCTATTGTTTCTTCTTCAGAGACACAAAGTGTATGTTGTCTGAGTTTATCATTTGTCTTAGGTACTCCAGGGAAAATATCCTCACAGGTAAATACTTGGGCAGTTTGTATGGAGCTAACTCGCATCCATATACTCTGATCTCGGTGTGATTTTGGTAAAGATACCAATCTCCAGTTTTTGCAAGGTCTGAGAGGTGTGAGATCCTCTGAATCTCCTTATTTATTCTTGGTTCTGGTCTGCCACTTAGCATGCTCACCACTAGGTGGTAGAACTGCTCGATGAACTGTTTGAAACTGAACTCTGTGGAATTTCATCTGAGCAGCAAAGTCTAAGATGTTACCGCATGTGGCTTCCCGTTCTTGTCCATTTTCTGCATCGAGAGAAAGAACCTGTCTGCTTGAAAGAAGATGAACATGTAAGCCAGTATGGAGGAATACCAGAACATGCCCTCTGTAACGAATTTTGAAAGATGCTCGTGAATACTCTTCGCCAGGAAGGTACTATAGTCGAATTGAGTGGTGGGCCTTTCCTCTATAGAGAAAATGGACAGAAAACCAAGCAGAGAACAGAGCGATGAAATGACTTGGTTTCCCTTTTCTGAGAACAGGGAGGAAGGATATGGGGGATTTGACTTGGGGAGCTGAGCATCCTGTGGGAGGAAAAACTCAAAAATATGGGCTCTCTGAGGGAAATATAGTTTCTGGTATAACTCTGTTATGATTTCAATATTAAAAGGGGAGGCAGAGTCAGTTCTGGGTATCTGCATCATCTGATCAATGGCCTCTGGTGTGATGAGGAACAAAGCTTCTCCCGATGACGAGACTATGGTTCTCTGGTCGGGGAGGTAATGAGCCTGGAATTTGAGGGAAAATTTAGGGAAATGATGGACTTGGGGGAAAATATATAGAGGAAGATTGGACTCCTAGAGCCCAATTTCATCGCTCTGATCTAAGAAAGTGTCTTTGAACCATGACTGCAAATCCGTGAAGTCAAATTCGCACCTTGTATATGAGATTAGATGATCTTTGTCGGCTAATGGGATCTTGTCAAGGTCAACAAGAGGTGGGATGAAAGGATTTTCCTCAGCTTCTGCTTTCTTGGATTTTGGTGCCATCATTGTGAAAAGTACTCGCAATTCAAACAAAAACATTAGTGGGAATGGCTATGGTTTTGGGTTGTTGGCTGAATCAGAGAGAGGACAAGGAAAATATTTCTGCTGTGAGGATAAGATGAGAAATGGGGGAATGAGGAGAAGGGTTAGTTTTGAGCAAACAAATACCCGTTGGGTGCAGGGGACAGATTAGCAGGCTAACAAATAAGTTACCCTGTAATAAATGGCCAACGGGTCCTTTGGAGCGTGAAATGGCAAGTAAAAATGAGTGACGAGTATGACCGAGTGACGTGGAGGGTGTTGATTGAGGACCAACAATGGTGAAGGGACCTGTGACGAGTGAGTAGGGGGAATGGACTGACAGAGTTATGAGACGGGACCATTAGGAGAAGATAGTGGAAAATGATGTCACATGACGACGGGGGTATGTCAGAAAAGTGGTAAATGGTAAGTGTTAAAATGGTTTGCAGTAAGTGGTGGGAGTCTGGTGAAATAGATTCCTGCCACTTTAGCGGAGGGGGCCTATCAGAAAACCATTTCATTCCGGACCCCCCCCCACCATTAAAAGCAGATCGGTTGGGGTTCCGAAAAATGTCGTCAGTCGTCCATCGGTGTGCCTACCGCTGGATCGTAGGCCTAAGCGCAACTTCTTTTAACAAACTNTAAAGGTAGAATGGTCGAGGGGGTCCAGAAAAACTTGTTGATCGTAGATCTGAGCGCCAACGCCTCAGCCGTTCATCTGTGCGCTTTCTTTAATCTGCCAGCACAAAAATCATATTTTCTTCAAAAACTTAAGACAAGTGCTTTATGTGGGTTTGCCCAGATTTCCCTGCTTTTTTGTCACCATGGGGGTTAGGCATCCAACTTTCAAACATCAAATATATGGTTCAATATCGATCATCATGCATGTTTTATTGAAATAAAACCAACTAACCTATGCTCTAACCTACTTACCTATGACATTTAGCCCAGATTAAACTGTTGGACTAAGAAATTACTTTACCCTAGGGCTATTTGACCAAGATTAGGCAGTTTGGTCAAATTTATTCACTAGCTAACCTAAACGGCTTGGCTAATATTAAACAGTTTAGCCAAGCTTATTCACTAATCCTATCAACATCAATTTAAAAGGACTTATCCATGCTTAAACTGTATGGACTAGGTCATTGTTATTGCATGGGGATTTACTCAAGTTCTTTTATGCCCTCTTTTATTCTTTTCTCATCTTCTTTTTCTTTTCTTTCTTTTTCTTTCTTTTTCTTTTCTTTCTTTTTCTCAAATTATTTACAGAATGGAAATTATTTGGCAACCAAACACAGTAAAGGGATAACATTTTAGTCACCAGTTGATCCTATAAATTATAGGGTTATAACAACGGCTCCACCCGGGGATGGTACTCTCCTTGTGAAGTGCCAAGAATCCTTCTTCCTGATGTTCTGAAAAATTTCTCCACAATTTCTTTTGTTTTTTGATTTGTTTTATTTTTGTAAATTTTGATGACAATGTTCAATGGCTTAGGTCCTTCTCTGTGGGCTTCAACCATTTGATCAAAGTTATCCACTCAAAAACTTATAAGCAAAAGGAAATGGTTTGTACAATGGAAAAGTGTGACTGAAGGCCTCTACTAAGGCGGTGAATAGTGTTTTAGCATTCTGCCATTCACAGGTCCTCCTGGCAGATTGTTCCCATCGTTGTTGTTGAGAAGAAAAGTGTTATTTCCTTTGAATGCTTGAATCATGTAAGGTCCCTTCCACAGACTGTTGAACTTGCCATGCTTCCCCTTATCTTCATTTCTAGCATCCCACCTCAGAACCAGATCACTCAGCTCAAAGTCATCTTCTTTAGTTCTTTTATCAAAGATACTTTTTATGCTCTCCTAGACAACCTGAGTTTTGTTGTATACTTCTTCTCTAGATTGCTGCAAGTGGATCATCTGGTTTATCCTCTTTTGGGAGTTGTTCGGATTGGCTTGCATCTCTTGCAGAAGTTTCATGACGAGAACACCTAAAGAAGTAGGAAAAACTACTTTAGTGCCATAGACCAACTGATATGGAGACATACCAATTGACCTCTTAGTGGTCAGTTTGTAAGCCCAAAGTGCGAAAACCAGCTTGTTATGGCATGACTTTTTTTTTCTTGTAGTGTCTTCTTAATAATGTTCACTAGGGTTTTATTGGATGACTCAGCCAACCCATTTCCCTGAGGGTAATAAGTTGTGGAGTGTCCCAAAGTGATATGATACTGGTTGCAAAAATCTATGAGCTTCTTAGATCGGAAAGCAACTATATTGTCAGTTATGATTTTTCTTGGACACCCAAAGCGAGACAAGATATTATTTTCCAGAAATTTAATAATGACAGAATCAGTAGCTTGCCTGCTTGGTACAACTTCAATCCATTTTGTGAAATAGTCCGTGGCAGTAAGAATCCATTTGTGCTAGCCCGAAGAGGGAGGATGTATCTCTCCGATAAAGTCTAATCCCCATTGATGGAAAGGAGCTTCAACAGAGATGGGTTTCAGGGGAAAAGGAAGGAGCTTCTTTTTTCCCTCGAACACTTGACATCTATGGCACAAAGTCACTTTCTTATGCACATAAATGAATAGTTTAGGCCAATAAAACCCAACTCTAATGATTTTATTACCTGTGGTGTTCCAACTCAGGTGACCATCACAGTCTCCTGCATGAAAATCCTGTAAGAATTTGTCAGCTTCATCTTTTAACAGGCAATTTAACAAAATACCTCCAAGATCCTTCCAATAAATATTGCCTTCTAGAATGCAAAATTTTAATGCTTTCAATTTCAAAAACCTATCTTTAGTTTTTGTCAGACCAGGGGGAGCTTGTAAGTTATGAAAAACAAATATAAGCTCTGCATACCATGGAGAGTTCATAAATACCCCTTTCACGCTTGAAGTTGCCTGCTCTCCCTGTTCATCTACTGCAGCTAAGAAATTAATATCTAAAGCATGAAAATTAGATTCAACCATTAACTTTGCTAGACCTTGAACTTTAATCAGTTTAGTAGGCTTAATCTCTATGTCATACTCTGGAATAACAACAATCCATTTTCCTCTTCTGCCATCTGGATTGTCCTGAGTTAAAATGTCCTTTACTACTGCATTTGGAACATAAGCAATTGTGTGGGAATGGAGAATATAGACTCTAAAATCTTTTATGGCTTTTACCAGAGAAAAAACTTGTTTCTCCATTATTTTGTAATTCAAAGAAGCATCTCTTAAGGATTTACTGAAAAAGGCTATGGGTTGTTCATACCCTTCATTGTTTTTCTGTAGTAATACTGTTGCAATGGTATGTTCAGAAGCGAAAGAGAAAAGGTAAAAATCTTTGGTGAAGTCAGGACTGATCAAAACTGGAGCCTGTGTGAGTGCATTCTTAACCTGTTCAAAAGACTGCTTGGATTCAGTGTTCCATTTTATTTTTGTGTCCTTTTTTAACATGTTTGTGATGTTCGTGAGAAGCTCGGCCAGGTTGGGTTTGAATCTTTGATATTCCTAGGATGTTCCAGTTTCTGAATGGATTCTATTCTATTGGGATCTATATTAATTCCGTCCTTAGAGATTATGTGTCCCTATATTTTACCTTCCTCTAATCCGAAAAGGCTTTTCTTAGGATCCAGAGAAATCCCAAATTTCCTGCATTTCTCAAACACTCGTCTGAGATGTTGTAAGTGCTCTTCGTCAGATTGGGAATAAAAAGTTACGTCATCTAGATAAATGACAATAAATATGCCAAGCTCATCCACAAAAGCGATGTCCATCGCTCTTTGGAAAGTGGCCCCAACGTTCATCAAATCGAAGGGCATTTTCATGTACATGAAGGTTCCCCAAGGTGTTGTGAAGGTTGTTTTCTCCTGATCATCTGGGTGAACGAGAACCTGGTTATAGCCTGAGAAACCATCTAGTAAGGAGATTTGGCTGGATCCAACTACCTTTTGAAATATGTGGTCCATTTTTGGCAATGGGTAGTTTTCTTTTAGGGAAACCTTGTTCAGGTTTTAGAAATCAATGCAAAGCCTGATTTCTCCAGTTTTCTTTCGGGTCAGAACCATATTTGAAACCAATTCGGAAAATCTTAAGGGAACTATGATTTTAGCATCATACATATTTTTGATTTCTTTTTCTATCAGGGGAAGTAACTTGGGGATTGATTCTCCTAATCTTCGGTCTGAAATGTTTTTGTTCTTCTTTTATCGGGATCCTATGCTGTATGATGCTTGTGTCATAAGATTTTAAATATTCATAACCCCAAGCAAACACGTCTACATATTATTTGAAAAGTTCAATGTATTTGAGTTTCTGATCGAGGGGTAAAGATTTGGAAAGTTTTAACATCTTGGGTTTCTCCTCTGTCCCTATGTTATAGTCCTCAACCTCTTTACCACTGGCTTCAATTTTGGGTTTTTTCGCCATATCATTAAAATCAAATAGGTCTTCTAACGGAACTAAACCCCTATGTAACACATTATTCTTTAAGTGCAGAACATCAAAATATACCTCATCTTCACTTAATTCTTCTGAATCTATTTTATTTACACTATGATTCCCAAAAACAGATTTATTTACATCTTCATCATCATTTTCTAAGTCTATATTTGTACACTCGAAATCATTTTTACATTGTAGAAAATCTTCAATTTGATTGTCATTCCCAAATACCTGCTAGTATCTGATGTTGTCCAGGACAGTCGGTCTGCACTTGACCTCTACTGTGTATGGGCGAGTGGAACGAAAAGGTATCTTGCATGTAGATGCCGATGTAGCTAACCCATCTGCTAAAATGTTATGTCCCATGGGCATCACCTGCAAATCAATTTCTGTGAAACATTGAAGGGCATCCAAAACAACATTCCTATAAGCTCTAAGCCTAGGATGTTTTGATGCATACTCACCTTTAATTTGTTTGATAATTAATTCAGAATCACCTCTTACCATGATTTGTTTAGCACCAACCTTCTTCAGTAGTTTCAGACCAAGCATCAAAGCTTCGTACTCGACTATGTTGTTAGTGCATTGAAAATTCAGTTTGTAAGAATGACTCTCTGAATACCTTGATTTGTTATTGTGAAACCAAACTCCTACTCAAACTCCCTCTTTTCTCACAACTCCATCGAAGTCCATCCTCCAGAACTCTGTTGGCAGTTCTTCACTTATTACAATTTCCTTTCCTTTTGCCTCAGTGATTTCTTGTCCTTCTTTCGGATCAAGTGTATCTTCTTCTAGCTGAGTGATTGTTCTTCCATATCGTCGTCGTTATACAGGATGAAGGAATCCAGATCGGAGTGTGTAGAGTATAGAGGGTAGTTATGTGGATTTTCTTGGCTACTGACCATATATTTCATCAACGTCTCTCTGTTGTACGAATACTGGGATAGTGGCATACAACATATCCGACTGCAAAGTGCCTTTCATCTTGGCCCCCCAAGACCTGGACAACAACATACCATATTTAGGGGGGATGTCCACGACCACAACATCCATAACCATGATTTTTGCTAGAATCTAAACTAGGGTGATACATAAGTCTTTGATTAACCTGATACATATGACTTTGCTGGAGTCAAAAGAGTGAAAATATTTGTAGGGTCTGGTGACCTCGAATCCCATCTTTTCCATCACTCCTTTAGGCATCAGGTTGTGAGAAGCACCCAAATCTAACATAGCATTGTGCAGAACCAGGTCGTGTATATTAAGGCTGATGTAAAAAGGAGCGACAACACCGGTGTTGATCTGACCATCAACTTTAGGGCCAAACAAGAGTTCAGGTTGATCATCGGTAAGATTTACTGTGTCTGAATGATTTGTTGATCCAACAGTCAAGGCCTTCATGCCTATCTCTAGCTCGATGCTCAACGCTTTGATCACCTGCGATCGGTAAGCGTTCTTACTCATCAGCTCGGAAAGGGGAATGGGAATCTTCAATTTGGCTAATTCACCTTCAAGGATGAAAGTAGTGGGTTCTCTGCTTAGGTTCAACAATTCTGATATGTCTGCCATATTTTTTTGGGTAGAAGTACTTGGTTGACTAATTGATGAAACCTCAGTCTGCGTTGATCTTTGTAAAATGGTAGGGTTTCTTTTTGTGGGAGATTCAACATTGCCTTTATTAGGGATCTTCTTGGTAGAAGGCTCCGAGGTCTTCTTGGTTTCGACTGTTTTCTTCATTTCAGTTACCTTCTTTGGGGGATTTTCATTTGTCTTTTTGCTCCTCAGATTGTACTGCCTATGTACCTCCATAATGGCATTTTCAAATGCATGTTTTTCTATTTCCTCTGCTTCCTCATTTAACTCTGTTTGAGAAAGAAGGAATAGTGAGGAAGATGGCTTCGTCGTCGTGAACACCCATGAGTTTTATATGCGTGTCATATAATTCTTCAATTGTATCCTCACCTTCATCAGTATAATTTTCCTGTAGGGGTGGTCTGATCTGTTGATCAGGACCCCTCTGTTCCCTTTGATCCCTAGGATCTCTCTGCCTGATTTGAGGAGGGTTTCTTCTGAAGTTAGGATTTCGAATTTGCGGAGTGTCTTGGTTCTCTCTAGGAGGATTTCTTTCGGCTATAGTAAGTCTCTCCATCATCCTTTCCATTCCTCTAGTTAAGGAATCCAGTTTGGCGTTAGAAGAGGATGTGGTAGGTTCCTCTTTAATCATGACTCTCCTTTCCATCCTATGTTGTGCCCTTCTGGCTAACAGGTTGGCCTCTACACTTACTGCACTTTTTTGCATGTCCTCCAGAGTGGTAGAGTTTCTTTCCCTTTATTGATATGACATATTAGCGTTGAAACCGTAAGGGAATTTTATCAATGCCAAACCTTGTGGGGGTTTTATATCGGCTGGAATCGCATTGTAAAGATTGTTGAAGCGGGTGCAGTAGTCCTGTACTGTCTCTCCTTGGTTCCTTCTGATGTTTTCGTATTCTGACAAGATCTGGAGAGGATTTTTCTTTACCTCCCATCTATCCAGAAAACTTCTTTGAAATGCGGTAAGGTCGACCACAGAAGCAGCACATAAGCCTTTGTACCATTTCTTAACGTCCCCAGTAAGACTCTGCACAAATAGTCTCATTTGAATGTTAGCTTCATCCACTTCCTGCAAGTCAAAATAGTCATTCATTTTATCAATGTGTTGTTGTGCGTTCAAGGGCCCAATACCATCGAATTGTGGAAGTCTTGTTTGATAGTCCTGGGGCATAGCATGTAAAGGTGCGGCCAACACCAAAGGAGCATATATGGCTGCCATGATAGGTGGAGGAGGCGGGACAACAACCTAGATGATGGGTGGGGAAGTGACAGAAGATGCGGAGGATGAAGGACTAGCCGACACATAGTGAGTAGGTTGAGGTTTTACAAAAGTTGGAACAATAGTTATCGTAGAAAGTTCGACCGACTGCTAGAAGTGGGCTTGGTGTAAAGCTTGATCGATATTTTCTACCAAAATTTCTGGCTTGTCAAATTCCTCAAGGAATATTTGATCAGGGTCAACCCTGGGAGATAGTATTTTAGGGGTCTGGGGTTGCAGGATGGTTTGATCTAAAAACGTTTCAGTCACAAAGCTATCAGATTTCGTTCTAAACAAGCTTTGTTCAAAAGTGGTGTCAAACTCGAGATCCTGGAGGGCAACAAGTTTCTATGGAAGAGAAGGGGACTTGTGAAGGGGACTATGACTCCCTGAACCTTCTGCAATGGTCTTATTTCTGAGTAACTTCTCTGGATTATCAATTGCTACTACAGGTTCTGGATCTGGGTGAGATAGAGTATAAACTCTTTTAGGAGCCAGAATTTTAATTTTTTTATATATTTTTATTTTTATGAATCCAAAATTTCTATGTACAAACTTTTAACAACCTCTGAACATTATCTCTTTCTCAGATTAACAATTAGTTCATAAATAAAGCTTTCTTCTAGGGAAAAGAAATCGTGGGATTGAAAGTTTGTTCAGTTCCCCAGTGGAGTCACCACTATGATATCTCTCTGTAAATTCCCAAAGGTTGTCAGGGTAGAAGAAATTTTCCAGAGGTAACTTTATCCAACCACTTCGAAACTGGAATCTATCCCTTCCAGTTTCAGAGAGGGATCTCTCTGTAAGATTTAGATATGTTTTAACTTTGAGATATTAGGATAATTAAGTAGACTAAGATTGAATGGTTTGTTTTTTGTAAAGTTGGCTGAAATAGGGTTTACACATCCATTGGGCTACGGGGCCTGCATTATAAGGATAGAGATCTAAACATGAATAAAAAGATTCTTTTCACAGGGAAAGGTAATGCATTCATTGGATTCTTTGGTAGTAAAGTGATGGATAGCATAAAAGACGAGAATATCAATTAAAGTAAAGAAGCATTTAAGAATTTCTTCACTATAACATCAAAATATAAACATTTAGATCTTTAAAGTCGGAGACAGGGTATACAAAGATAAATCCTACAACATATGCTACTTTTAAAAGATTAGATTAGAAAACAATATGACGACTGAGCGAGAAAAAGATTTAACGCAGAAAAATAAACATCACCAATGAATAACACGCGAGAATCCTGTGAAATGTCTCTTTGTATTACTGGAAGATCTCTTGATAAACAATTACAGTCTTTATGGCTTACAAGGCGTAAAGATCAACCCTGCGTACTTCAAAGTTCGAAGTATTTATAATAAAAAATTACATACGATCTTGTCATTAAATATCATGACATGGCAGATTCTAAATTTAACTAACTAACTCAACAAGATACAAAAATTAAGGAACTGTTGATGATGTGTTGAAATATTCATGTTGATTTTTGGGGAAAATCGTTGGTGAGTCATATGCACGACTTCGTCTGATCGGATTGTTGACTAGACTTGGACACCTCATCTCCTACTCGATCAGATTGCATATCTCTTCCCATCATAGCTGACTGGGAATGATGAATTTGAGTAATCTTCTGTATATTTCATCCATCTCTGTGTACTTGGAAAAAGTTGGCTTGACGATGAAAATATACCAGATCTCGTGCTGTATGTTGATGTCTGGCTGCAAAGTTTCTAAGAATGCCTTTCCCATTATGCTGCCATGTATTCCCAAAAATTTCGAACTATATTTGGCCACTGTGGCCATCTTATGTTTATAATCAGGAAGGGTCATTAACTTGTCATTTAGGACCCTTAAGCTAGGGAGTCCTTTCTTCTACAGATCTTCAATTTTGCCGAAAAATCTTTGCACTCCTGTGTCCATGATCTGGACTTTCTCTTCCAAATGTAGCATTAGTCCTCTTTTGGTCAGAACCCTCTTGACTTAGAGGATGGTTTTCGTCCTGTCTTCAATCTTCAAATCCTCTAACTCTTCCCTGGTTTTGGATTTCAGGAATTTAATGATCTCAGTGGATTCTGTGGGCATTTCTCCCAGTTCTCCTCTTATTTTCTCAATAGCCCGCCTGCTCCTTTGTCCTAGCTCATTTTTCTCGAACATGATTTGCACCATAGGCCATATTTCATTTATAGATTTGGAGATATCCATCCAGATATTTTCCTTCGCCTCAACAAGTGTCTTGCCTGCCACTGTTTGCTTTTGAAGCTACTGTAATTCCTGTTTGAGCTTGTCTGATGTTTGTTTCTCCATGGAGTAGCTGGTTTGGTAATAAGACTTAAGTTCCTGAAGGTCCTCAACCTCCTTTTTAAGTCTGCTAATTTCTGTCTCTTGCAAGTTCATCTCCCCCATGGAATTTTCTAGTTCTACTGTCTTTTCCAGAGCTGTCAGTGGAATTGCTGAGGGAATTTCTACTGTATATGTTGTGCTTACTCCTGCCAGTGGAACTGCACTCAATGGAATGACCTCCATAGGCGTTAATTGTTCCTTCTCCTTCACTAACCTTTCCAGTGCTGCTTCCATCTCTTTCAACTGTGCGTTCTGCTCCATGATCAACTTGATCATCTCGTCCTTCTCACCTTCTATCTCAACTATCTCCTTTGTCTGTGCATATTCTGTTGGTGGTAGTTTCAATTGTTTCCTCAGAGATTCTATATCATCATTTTTCTTTTTAAGCATCTCCTCGACTACTTTCACATTCGAGGGGTCATACCCGATCCTGAGGACTAATTCTTCCAACGTTTTAATTTTGTTATCCTTTGAAAAGGATGATATCTTTTCTAACTTTAGCTGTGTCTAAACATTGCTCAAAGAGACTTGTAGTTTAGCAGCCGTAGTAGAAGCATTTGCCAAAGTGGAGAAAACCATTTCTCCAGTTTGCCTGTGCATATCCATTTGATCGGCCGGGTGCACATCTCTGGTGTGGAACTCGAACGTTGCCCTTTTGTAATCAGTAATTGCCTTTGGGTCGGGAAACTGTGCCTGCAGAAAAGCCATGTGTATTATACCCTTCTCTGTATCAAATGCAGACAACAGTATGTGCTTTGTCGTTGATGTCTATTTCCAAAACTGAGCATAAGTATTGCTAGTCAGCGTCTGATTCCTCTTCTTGATCTGGTCATATTTCTCAAAAATACTCAACTTTGGTCCTCCTTTATTCGGCTGATCGACTAGTGAAGTATCCGTCAGCTTCTTGGAAGAAACTGTAGACATGATTTTCTTGCTGCTTGTGATAAGAGGTGACTGATCACCTTTCATAGTCGTAGTGGATTGGGTTTCCTTTTCGCCAGTCATGTCAGTTGTATGACTAGATTTTGGCCTTTTGGTATGTAATTGGAAAACTTCAGTCGAGACTTCAGTGACAAAAGGTGAAGTATCCTTCCTGGGTCTTTTCTCCTTTGGAGCCTGTGGTGTGGTTGTCTGCGAGATAGTAACTGAAGGGTCCTACTGTTCTATCTCTTCTAGAGTGTTTGGCTCCCACTCCATTTGATTTGTGAACCTTTCTATCTCAGGCTTGGGTATATGAACATATGGAACATTTTTATTCTTAACCCTCATCTTTGAAATTATCCCACACGGATCATAGTGCCAGAGGAAACTAACTTCGAATTTCATTTCTTTCAAAATTTTGTATGCCTCTTCCCTGACGCTTCGTCTATTGCAGATAAAAGACCCTATTTTCCCTTTAATTCTGAGTTGTTGTTTCTTCTTCAGAGACACAAAGTGTATGTCGTCTGAGTTTATCATTTGTCTTATGTACTCCAGGGAAAATATCCTCATGGGAAAATACTTGGGCAGTTTGTATGGAGCTAACTCGCATCCATATACTCTGATCTTGGTGTGATTTTGGTAAAGATACCAATCTCCAGTTTTTGCAAGGTCTGAGAGGTGTAAGATCCTCTGAATCTCCTGATTTATTCTTGGTTCTGGTCTTCCACTGAGCATGCTCACCACTGGGTGGTAGAAATGCTCGATGAACTGTTTGAAACTGAACTCTGTGGAATTTCGTCTGAGCAACGAAGTCCAAGATGTACCACCTGCGGATTCCCGTTCTTGTCCATTTTTTGCATCAAGAAAAAGAACTTATCCGCTTGAAAGAAGATGAACATGTAAGCCAGTATGGAGGAATACCAGAACATGCCCTTTGTAGAAAATTTTTAAATCTGCTCATGAATACTCTCCGCCAGGAAGGTACTATAGTCGAACTGAGTGGTGGGCCTTTCCTCTATAGAGAAAATGGGCAGAAAACCCAATATAGGTTCATCCATTCATTCGTCTAAAAAATAACCAAGCAGAGAACAAAGCGATGAAATGACTTGGTTGCCCTTTTCTGAGAACAGGGAGGAAGGATACAGGGGATTTGACTTGGGGACATGAGCATCATGTGGGAGGAAAAACTAAAAAATATGGGCTCTCTGAGGGAAAGATAGTTTCTGATATAACTCTTTTATGATTTCAATATTAAAAGGGGAGGTGGATTCAGTTCTGGGTATCTGCATCATCTGATCAATGGCCTCTGGTGTGATGAGGAACATAGTTTCTCCTGATGATGAGACTATGGTTCTCTGGTCGGGGAGGTAATGAGCCTGAAATTTGAGGGAAAATTCAGGGAAATGATGGACCTAGGGGAAAATATATAGAGGAAGATTGGACTCCTAGAGCCCAATTTCATCGCTCTGATCTAAGAAAGTGTCTTTGAGCCATGACTGCAAATATGAGAAGTCAAATTTGCACCTTGTATCTGAGATTAGATTATCTTTGTCGGCCAATCGGATCCTGTCGAGTTCGATAGGAGGTGGGAGGAAAGGATTTTCCTCAGCTTCTGCTTTCTTGTATTTTGGCACCATCGCTGTGAAAAGTACCTGCAATTCAAACAAAACGTTAGTGGGAATGGCTGTGGTTTTGGGATGCTAGCTAAATCGGAGAGAGGACAAGGAAAATATTTCTAGTGTGAGGATAAGATGAGCAATGGGCGAATGAGGAGAAGGGTTAGTTTTGAGCAAACGGATACCCGTTGGGCGTGGGGGACAGATCAACAGGCTAACGAATAAGCTAGCCTGTAATAAATGGTTAACGGGTCCTTTGGAGCGTGAAATGACAAGTAAAAATGAGTGACGAGTATGATCGGGTCATGTGGAGGGTGTTGATTGAGGACCATGAATGGTGAAGGGACCTATGATGGGTGAGCAGGGGGAATGGACTGACAGAGTTATGAGACGAGACCATTAGGAGAAGATAGTGGAAAATGATGTCACGGGACGATGGGGGTATGTCAGAAAAGTGGTAAATGGTAAGTGGTAAAATGGTTTGCGGTAAGTGGTGGGAGTCTGGTGCAATATATTCTTTCCACGTTAGTGGAGGGGACTGCCAGAAAACCATTTCATTTCGGGCCCCCCCTCCACCGTTAAAAGCAGACCGATCGGGGGTCTGAAAAATGTCGGTATCCATCCATCGATGCGCCTGCCGTTGGACCGTAGATCTGAGCGTAACTTTTAACAAACTTTCCGGAGACCCCCCCCCCACCATTAAAATAAGAACGGTCAGGGGGGTCTAGAATTTAATCTTGGCCATGGATCTGGGCACCAACGCCTCATCCCTTCAGATGTGCGCTTTTGTTACCCATAATTCTAGACCCCTCCCCCACCATTAAAGGTAGAATGGTCGGGGGGGTTCGAAAAAACTTGTTGACTATAGATATGAGCACCAATGCCTCAGTCGTTCATCTGTGCGCTTTCTTTAATCTGCCAGTGAAAAAATCATGTTTTCTCTGAAAACTTAGGACAAGTGCTTTATGTAGGTTTGCCCAACTTTCCTTGCTTTTTTGTCACCATGGGGGTTAGGCATCCAACTTTCAAACATCAAATATATGGTTCAACATCGATCATCATGCATGTTTTATTGAAATAAAACCAACTAACCTATGCTCTAACCTACTTACCTATGACATTTAGCCTAGATTAAACTATTGGACTAAGAAATTACTCTACCCTAGGGTTATTTGACCAAGATTAGGTAGTTTGGTCAAATTTATTCACTAGCTAACCTAAACGGCTTGGCTAAGATTAAACAATTTAGCCAAGATTATTCACTAATCCTATCAACATCAATTTAAAAGGACTTGGTCATGCTTAAACTATATGGACCAGGTCATTGTTATTGCATGGGGCTTTACTCAATTTCTTTTATGCCCTCTTTTATTCTTTTCTCATTTTCTTTTTCTTTTCTTTCTTTTCCTTTTTATTTCTTTTTCTCAAATTATTTACAGAATGGAAAATTATTTGGCAACCAAACATAGTAAAGGGATAACATTTTAGTCACCAGTTGATCCTATAAATTATAGGCTTATAACACCTCCATCATAAATCCCACCATATATGCTCTACATGTGCCTCCACAAAGATGGAAGAATACTCCTCCATCATGGCATCTTTCCATACCTACTCTACATGTGCCTCCTGAAAGTTGGAAGGACACTCCTCCATCATGGCATCAAACCATACCTTATGTGCATGTGCATAGATCTTGGAAATCAACATAGATCAATAAAAAACAAATCAATGACAGATCACAAGTTTATTATGCCTATCTCAAGCAAGAATCCACTCTAATCATTGGAGCATGAAACCTCTTATTGGTATCAATATATCATAGGAATGAATCTTCCTCAATCATTAGAGATTTCTTAGGAATCTCACCCAATTCCCCTCACGATTCCTTGTCTCTATCAAAGGCATAGATAGCTCCAATCTCTGGAGATATCTAGGAATTACACCCACTAAAATCCTCTAATATTAGCTCCTTATCACAAGCAACAACCTTCTCCATACGTTGGTCGAAAAATTTCAGTTCTACCAACTTTGATACCATGTAAATTTTTTCAACTCATGACAATCAAATATACATTCAAAAGAATTAATTCCTACAACTCACAACTAAAGATTAGGAAATCCTTATGAAAACAACAGATCTGCGTGAACAAAGCACTGTATGAAAACCCAAAATTGTAAGCTAGTATCACATACACGCTTCTCACTCAAAAACCATACTATCACACAAGAACATAATCACTCTACTACCCTAGTTCACTCTCTAGCGGAATCCCTCCACTAAAACTAAATGGACTGCCAACTGCTATCTTAATCTCTAAGACATTCTCAATGGTTTTTCCTATCTCTCCTTTATAAAATAGGAGATATCTAGGGATTACAATGCATGTAGATATACTACATAAAGCACCTAAGTGGAGTGTCAAACCCTGCCCTAATCCTATCTAGAATAGAAATCCCAACCTGCATCAATAAATTTCTTAGAATAAAATACCCACTGGGAGATAATGCATGCATGAAAGCAAGGGCCTCACTCCTAATGATCTACACCTTGTTTTAAATATGGAGACTCCTTTAACTCATGTGATTTCCTAAGTAACAACTAATACTTAAAAATTAGTTAGAAAAACAACTTTCTATTTCTAGAAATAACAAACATTGGAAACTAAGGTTGGCATATGCATACCTTATGTTGCATGCCCTCAACATGCATGACCATTGTCTACTACTATTGCATGCCTTCTACGACATATTTCTATTCCGCCTTCACTACACTCTCCTCTTTTTTGTGCACATGAACCAAGGAAAGGAATATAGGTCGTTTTCCACTACATTATGTATGTTGCACTAAGTCTATTGTTACAAAATATTCTCTTCACATTATGACATACATGAGACTCTATCTCACTCCAAATGCATCCTCTTCTTGAGGAAATCAATCTCTGCTCACAATGGTGCACCACCTCTTCAAGCAAGAAATAAACCAAGAAATTGTTGCTCAACAGGCTATTGTGAATTGGAGAACAACTTGAAGAAACCAAGAAAACTAACAGAAAGAAATCTCAAGAAACTCTCAAACCTAAATGCCCACTGCCTACATGTGTAGGCTTAGTTGAGAAATCATAATGGGATCCTTCCCAAATATCACTATCGACACTTAATCCTTAATATAAAGGTCTTATTAGGGCTCTTAGCCTTTCTCACCTCAAGTCAAGGACAAATGTTGAATGAAGTTACACTCCCTTGGAAGGAATGTTTATTGTTACAAAACAAACAATTCCCAAAGCCTAATCTTGAGGATGTTGAAAGTGAGAAAACCCTGAAACTTAGTCACTTTACAAATTCTTGGTGAGACTCAATATTTAGGAGAGGTTCCTATTTTCTCAACCTCCATTGGGTGAGCTTTAGGATCAGAATTATTGATAAACTCCTTTGAACACGAGCTTAGTCAATGGAGGGAATGTAATCAAGCTCCACTTGTCTTGGTAAGTCATGAACAACTTTTGCACACTATAGATGTTTATAATGTACTTGCCCCATTTAATGAGACTACAACCTTCCCTAACCTTGTCTATTATCATTCCTCCACTAGAAGTAATGCACCCTTGTGACTTCTCTCCAAAATCATAGATCCATCTTAACCCTAAATTTATTAAACTTCAAAAGGGATTAAAAAAGACCTAAGTGAAAATTTTGTAGTGCTTAAATATCCAAGGTTAAGATGGATCTCTGCTAGTTTATTTTTAGGACGGTTTTTTTTTCTTAATTTATTCTTTTAACTACGGTTTTTTTTCACATTAGATATTGGACGTCTAGTTTTATTCCATTTTGATATTAAAGGTCAAATGCCAAGTTTTATTCCATTTTAGTTTATTCATGTAACAAAGATAGATATATGACACATCTCTTCCATCAGGTTTTCAAGTACACCTCACTTCTCTCAGTGTAAGTTGCAACTAGTGCACCTACACCAACGTGTCCATTTGCGCATATTTATTCGACCTATAATAATTAAAATTCTAGTTGAAGACTAGTATTTGAAAGTAGCAGCTAGGACACAAGAATGTACCATGACCAATGCTCTCAAACATTTATTAGCGTTGTATGCTTCAAGAAAGGATAACAACCCACACATTTACAATCTACTTCTACAATGAAATCATGCACCCATATGAAAGCAAACAATGGGAAGTTGTAGTTTAAACCATCATACATTACCATACCTTATATCTTTAATATTTCATCTTATTGATAATCCATGCTAGTATGTCTTGAAACGTGACTCTAATAAACAAAATGTGGTGTACCCAGAAGATGTTTCTCAAACTGAATCTAAACACAAGAGATTGATAAATAAATCCATACAGATTAAGGCATGCATGTTAAATATGAAAAATTACTTTTATCAAAACCCTTTATTAACATGATTACAAGAGGGCACATGTATCCTTGATACTTATATTCTTCATGTCTCAAAAAATATTGACAAGGGATGAAATCCCCACCCAACAATAAATATTCTCATCTAATATGACCCAAAAGGTGGAGAAGTGATATGACACAGAGCTTTGACTCACTACTAAGTAAAATACCCTTTTTGAGCACAAATAGGTCGAGATAAAGAAACTAGCACACTTTATACAACTTTGTTTGCCCCAACCTGTTCAAGGCAGAGCAATGAGATGACATAGAAAAGTAAGACCCTTCTCAAAGGCTTGGGATGTTAGGGGCATGCAACAATCATAAGGGAGGATAAGAATCATGCTTATCCTCCCTTATGATGCAACAAAGGGTAATCATGATGCATATCCTCTCAACTCTGATGCATTAGGGTTGAAAGGATAAGCATTATGCAATATTAACTAGAACTCAATGGCAAGGGATACACATTTATATATTAAAAAAAAAATACTTACAGTGCGTATGTAATCTGACAGCCCTTTCATCTCACTCGCGATGCAATAATACACTTATGGTGTCTGACTCTCGACACCCTTCGAACCATCTTAAACGTCGCCGATATGGAAAATTTGTCGATGAATCATTTATGGTGTCTGCGTTGCGACAACATCTTCCATTGTAGTTTAAGTTCTAAAAAAATTTATGGTGTCGTTGGAATGGTTTAGGTCATCTCTATTGCAACGACAGTTTCCTTCGTAGTGGTGACGACACATAAACCATACGTTGTCGTCGGAAGGAAGTGAGATAGTACCATAAATGACGTTTGGAGGGGCCAACGTTTTTCGTTATTCCAACAACATAACGTCAGAATTACGTTTAAAGGGCTGTCAAAAAATGACCTAAATTTACTAGTGATATGGCACGTCCTTCACTTCCAATGAGTTACCTGACTCTAGCTGGAACGAGATTGTTCCAACTCCTTTTACTGCATACTCAGAATCATTGCAAGCTCCACATGTAATCCTGAGTCATGCTCCATTAGAATAGTAAAAATATCTCGTGTCAATGTCATATGGCTAGATGCATCACTACCCACGCACCACACACTCCTTGAAACTGTGATGGAAGAAAAGAAAGAAACTAGTAAGAATTCCTTTTCAAACTTTGCAACAAATTCGCCCATCTGAGTTTTTGATGATGATGCTACTTGCTGTGATTTTATCTTACCTTTCTTCTCTAAACACCATGAAGAAAAAATTTCGTGCTTATGACATACGAAACACTTGATTTTACTCAAGTCCTTCCTCTTCCCCGACTGCGATGTTGACTCCTCACCTTAAATCTTATCAAAACCCTTTCCTTTTACCTTTCTTGTCTTCATGACAAGGGCTAGGTTCTCATCACCTTCCTTCCTGTTGGATTTAGAATCCTCCCAAGTATCTTCCTAGATATAATCATCCCAAATCTCTCAAAAGTGGGAAGTTTCTCCCGAGCACAAATACCCTTGACAAGTGGTTCCCAAGTCTTTGAGAATCCATTTAGTGTTGTATTTACTAGTTTTGTGTCATCCACCTTCTCCTCAATTGTTGCAATATAATCACAGATATACACGATCTTCATGAGGTAACTAGTACCTGAGTCTGATATAGACATCTACGTGGATCTAAGATCATTCCTCAATACTATCTTCCTGTTTATGTTCTCACTTTGGTAGAGACTTACCATAGCATCAAACATCTCTTTGGCCATCTTCTTCTCAGAAATCCAAGGAATCAAATGATCTGTCACTGCATCCAAGATCACCTACATGGATCTGATATCCTTCTTCTTGTGAGATGCCAATTTTTGTGGATTTGTTGGTGAAGGAACTACTTTTTCAACAATCTCCCAAAGATAATTTTCCTTCAAAAGCAAAGTAACACTTGCTTCTTAGGGAAGGAAGTTTGAAGATCCATCCAATCTGTCTCAAAATCTGAGACTAGCTCCTGCCATATTCTATATATAAACAAAATTCCATGAAAATGTGATTAGTTATTCAAGCACCAATAAAAACCAATTACCGGACTTTAGATCTAATAGATCTGTTGTTGTAAACCCTATATCTGAACTAGATATGTCTGCTAGTCACTCAGATCTAATATATTTGTTGTTGTAACCCCAAATTTTTACTAGATATGATTGTTTGTCACTCATATCTAATAGATCTATTGTTGTAAACCCAGATATGTACTAGATATGACTACTGGTCACTTATATCTGATAGATTTTCCTGTTGTAAACTCATATCTGCATTAGATCTGACTATTGGTCACTCAGATCTTCAATATCTGTTTGTTGTAAACCCATATCTACACTAGATTTGACTGTTGGTCACTTAGATATACAAGATATATTTGTTGTAAACCCATATATGCAAGATATGCTTGTTATAAACCCATATATGCACTAGATATGACTTCTTGTACTTGGAAATATCAACTAGATATCTTGCTCTGATACCATGTCAAAATTTCAACCCTACATAAATTACTTCCTTATTATCAAGAAAATATTTCTTGTTGAATTTTAAATAGAAAATTCAGACCATAGAATAATTGCACACTAGTTGGAAATTAAATGGAAATTAAACTGCAGAAGCACACAAAAAATTTATGCCCTTTAAATATCAAATTTTCATTAAAATTAATCAAAGCTTACAAGGTATCTCGAACAGGAAAAATAGCCCATTGATAAAAGATTACAAAAATACAACAAAACCTAGTTCTTCTAGTGCACTGTATGACCTATATGTCCCTACAAATTGGCCCTTTACAAATGAGTGAAAACCCTCTCTTTTTTTTTGTCTTCTGCAATAGCTCAATCTTCTTCTGCTACAACAACACCTTGAAGGGTTGATCTCTTCTGCTGCAAATTGTTTCCTATTTCCTCCTTTGAACATGCACACTGAGTGAGAATACCTTATCACTCTCTCTGTGTCTCACTTGTGTTTATCTAACATTCTTTTTTGTGTCTTCTCCTTTCACTTTGTCTTTCTTTTATAACTTTGATTTGATGACCAAATCTCCATAACCCTAATCTCTCAATGAGATTAACGATTGAGATTAAATCCTGATTGATGGTAGAGATTATATCTAAATCACTAATGTAAATACTTTTCATTTTATTATACATTAACCAAATCAAAATAAACATTGTCTGTTCACTTCAATACTTATCTTTAATTAAAGTGAATTACAAAGATAAGAAAGGTCCTTTTTGGACGACTTCCACACGTCCGACACTAGACTTGTATGGAAGTTCCTATCCTAAGCTACAAACATCAACAATCTACTACTACACCTAGTACTATTGGTGCCTATAATATTGTTACTTTTGATAACCCTACTTCATATGTTGATCCAACTCCCTTGTTGGTAATAATTGTCAAAAGAACTAGGGAATTACCTGTTTCTTAAAATGTGGGTAAAGAACTAGGCTCGTTGAAGGGATTAAAAATTCACAATAAATGTTAATCCCTCAACTTATTTTCTTTATATAAATTAATATTTTTATGTTGATCTTATAATTCTAATCATAATATATGATTGCAATGATAGGGAATAACTTGTTTTTATCAACATTCACATGAAAAATTGTTTGGTCTTTTCGCACCAACACCAAGAATTGGCTATAAATACCAAAGACAGTTAAAAAAAAGAGTTGATGAAATACATGGTCGGCCTTGTCAGTAGAGAATAAAGCATTTCCAAATCCAAGAAAAGCTCAAGGTAGTAAAATAACTACCACAACATGAGCCAATTATTGATCTTGACCCTTAAATAATTAATAATTAGGTTTGCATTATATATATATATATATATTGATATTGATATTGATATTCGTGGTTTCCGTTTCACATCTAAGGAGATGTGTTCAGTCATGGTCTCTTCAATTGAAGATAAAATCATGTTGGTTGGATAGAACTATACAATCCTCCAATGGGTATTTTGGCAATCTTATATGTTGACTATTGTCTATGCTTCTAGCAATATTGCATCCTTATCTTGTATGACACATGTATTGCATCCTTATCTTGTATGACACATGTTTAGTCTCCACAAAAGTAAATACATATAACAATATAGATTGTAGTGCAAGCTTGAAGGAAATATAAACAATTTTAGTTGTGTTCTATTTGTTTCTCAATATTATGTTCCTTGGATTTTGCAGGTCTAGCTCATGTAACTTATTATGACCAAGAATGGGGTGTTCTTTTCCATATGACCATATCACTAGTTCATAAATTGAACCCCAAGTAGGTGCTAATTCCATACATAAAATATCAACTCGTTGCTATCTAGTATTTATTAATTGATTCACATCCTTTTTTGGCATGCATGATGTATATATAACCACTGAGATGATATATTTCAAGTCATGTTCTTTGAGGAATTCTAGACATCTACATCCTCAATTTCTAAGTTGAGGCTAGGTGAATATATACTTCAAGTTGTCATGGTTTGCATGTAATTCAAATCTCTTTTTGAGAAAATGCATATTTGTTTTTATAACATAAGAGTTTCCTTTATTGTTAAGTATCGTGAATGAATACCAATTATGCTTGGTAGTTAATCTAAGTTAGCATAAACATTGTTTGACATATTTTCTTGTTTTGTTTTATGTAGATTTTGATGCATAACTAATTTTACTAGCGATGTTGTCTTGTATTTATTTGTTCATATGTTATTATGTTGATGATAGCGAGGTTAACGATTTATTTATGTGACAATGTAGAGAATCATGGCTTGTTAATAGTCATGGATTTGCAATGAAAGTAATGAATGAAGCAAAATCTATCGAAAAGGCAGAACAACAGAAGTTGGCTAAAATTTATTCATTGTAGTGGGCCTCTCAACCTTTTGAATTAGAGAAATGTACGTGGACATTAGAACTTGTTTGGATGTTCTTGACTCTTCCACTGCTTTCAACATAGTTATTTTCACTATGTATTAGGAGTTAAAGGCCTACTTTGTCTCAATCCTTAGGCATGTCTAACTTGATAGGAATTCCTTTCTACTTTTAACTTTTTAAAGTGTATATGGTTTATCACTAGTGCCACAAAATTTTACTCTCCACACCATTTTATATGTAATTTAAAAACAATTACAAATGTTGGCTATTGTGTAAAAGTTGTCCATCGAAGTAGGCCCCTCAAATTTTAGTATTAGATGAATGAAGATGGTCATTATAACTTGTTTGGTTGTTCTCGACTCTTCCATTACTTTTCTCGCACTTTTTTCTTTTCTTAGAAGAAGTTCAAGATGTAGGCTTACTTTGTCATAGTCCTTATATAGATCTCTAAATTGATAAGACTTTATTTTTTCTTTGAACTTTTATATTGTATATGATTTCCCGAGTTGTAATAATCCTATGTAGATTTTTCCTTCTTGCCACTAAACCAAGTTATTATCGATAAATAGTTGTGCTTCATGTTTCTTTGATTTTGTTTGCCATAACTTTAGAGATTCCTAAGTGGTGTTACATATGGATATAATTAGGTCAAAGTTTTCCATTGAAGTAGTCTTCTCAAACATAAGAATTAGAGTAATGATAGTGGAGCTAAGTAACTAGAACTTGTTTGGACATCCTAGACTCTTCCGCTACTTTCCACACATCAATCTTAACTATGCCCCATAAGAACTTGGAAAAATCAACCAGAAATCTATTTGGGTTTGGAGCTATGTTATCTATATTAAAGATTAAATTTTGGATTTCTTCAAGGAAAACTTTTCTCTGTAGCCTCAAGTTTGGATTTTGAGTAACTAATCTAGGAATTGTTTGGACTACCCTTTTTATTACTTCTCAATTTAATATTGGTTCCTAGAGAATATGATGAAAACATGAATTTAATATTTCCTTCATAGTTTTTGGTTCCTCTTGCGTAGCACCATTATTGTTTCTAATGCAATAAATTTTATTACTAATTATATTCCTTAAAGTTGTTTCATGGAAGAAGATTGTTACGATTATTATATAAGGGGCTTATTTCTCTTCTACCCTAATCTAATATACAAATTATAGAACTTGTGATAGTCCCTGAATGATATTGGTGATGCATCCCTTAATGCAATCTTACTTGGCTACTATAATGTCTTGAACCACTTCTATTGAAAAAATGCATTTGGTTTTTTCCTCCATTTCTAGCCTAAGATTGTGGCACTATTTAGCATTATAATTAATTGCCTAATTTCCTTTCTCAAGGTTCTAGGACATAACAAATTGTTGCTCCGTGGTCACAACACAATTTTGTACTTGCTCTATTATGATAATGGAATTTTAACATTGAACAAAGATCTTTAGTATTTTTCATATATTATCTTATGGGATGCTCACCCATTTAATGTGATAAGTTATCTTACTTGTATTGATGTAAGATTTCATAGTTTGTTAAATTATGCATGATGGTTTTGAGATTACACTACATCATGAAAACAAAGAGGTTCAGTGTTTTGGGTGAACCCATCACTAAAGAACATGAATGGTATCTTTGGTCTATTTATATAATTTCTTTATTTACCATTCATTATTAAACATTGTAAAAGTATAAGGTCAAGTACATTAATATTTAAATTTGCACCACATTACATTGTCTTTTTTCATTAAATTACGACAAGTATTTTCTGTGTTTGTGTAAATAATGCTTCCAAAAACAAGTATGGTTTTCCTTAGTCCCATAGTTCCTTACCACAAGGTTCTTGATTCTACATTGAGTAAAATAAATTCAACTATGGTATACTTTCCTTTTAATACTCTCTATTTTTAACAATTCTTTTAGTCTTAGTTACTAGCCTTAAAAGATTTTTCATCAACTCTTCCAAGTTATTTATCTATTGTAAAACAAATTTTATCCATTCTTATTTGTTGGCATCGATGACCTTTAGAATTGACATCTAATTTATGCAATTTCTACCACTAATCTATAAACATTTTAAATTACTACTTCACAAATTCCTACCACAATGCAAGGATGGATTTATTATACTTCATTTATGATTTGTTGAGTTAAGAAAGATTTAAAATTTTAATGTGTGTATCTTAAATAACCTTTGTGTGTTGCTTCAATTTGCTTCTTAATTTATTTCATTGTGATGAAAATGATTTTGCTAATATATTTATGTATAACATCTCGAGTTATCACCACTTTCTTTAGATTTCACTTTTCTCCTCCCAGAATTAGATGGTTTTGATAATTATAATTGTGTTAGCCTATCTTTAATCAAGTATTATCTCATGTTAATGGATCAAAATGAATGCATTAATAACTTTTAATATTCATTTATCCCAAATTCGCAACCTATGCCATCATTAAATTTTTATTTGGCCATCCACAAAAGAAGCACATTTGACTTTATTGTCTATTAGTTTTCTCTAACATCTCATGTATTTGTCAAATTTCTTAGTTCATTTATACTAATTTACTATGTTAAGAACCAAACATCAATATAGCATAGAAAAACCTCAGGAAAAGTACTCAACGCCTTGAAAAAGAGATAGTATGCCCCAATTAAGGGGTAATGAGCCAATATTAGGGCTTAACATGCCCCTCCCCTTGAGACAAGTGTTGTCCGCAACACTTGAGTAACTTTGGATGCTTCTGTATAAAAGACTCATCTTCCCAAGTGGAATTTTCAGCCGGTAGTTTCCTCCATTTAATGAGATACTCTGAAATGGATCTATTCCTCAGCTGGCGAATTCTTGTGTCAGTGATGGCTCCAGGCTCCAATATGATTTTTCCTTCCTCGTCAAGTTCTGGCAATATATTTTGAACTGTGATCTTGTCACCTATAACCTTCTTTAAGCATGAAACATGGAAAACTGGGTGTACACGTGAAGATGCAGGCAGCTCCAATTTGTATGCCATAGTACCAATCTTTTGCAACACCTTATAAGGTCCATAGTACTTTGGTGATAATTTATTATCCTTCTTGGCTTACTTGAGGGACATCTGTTTGTATGGTTGTAGTCTTAA
>SNQJ01S0017126.1:57088-80585 GCA_010110895.2 Picea sitchensis | reverse complement strand
TACACCCCAGAAGTATGTACACTCTTCCATGCGGGGGAGTGCAGAGGGGGGGTACCCCCTCTGTGGGGTCTGGGGGGGCTATCCCCCTGGCTGGGGGGTCTGGGGGCAAGCGGGCCCCCAGCGGGGGTTCGGGGGAAAAGCCCCCGAAGAAAAAATTGCCTTGTAAAAGTATATTGTAATTTCATTGTAAATCTAGACCGTTCATTATAAGGTCGCAGATCTAACGATAGAGATTATGTTAGGGTTTTTTGCCCTAGAAGGAAACCCTCTTTTATGAGGGAAATGTATTGCGGCTATGGAGGTTGGAAAGTATTGTATTCTGAGAGAGGAGAATGTGAGAGAAAGAAGAGGAAGTTACAGCGGGTTTTGTTGTAGGTTGTATCCCTTCATTTTGTTGGATAATAATAAAGAAAGGACCTGGCAATTTCTCTGGTGGACGTAGCCCACACTGGGTGAACCATGTAAATCTGTGTCTCTCTTGTATTGTGTATCTTCTGTGTTTTATTTCCACATTTGTTTTATTTTATTTCTCCACGGTCTTGTTTTTCTAACATTTGCCTGGATATATGAATATCTCAGAACATACGACACAAATTTCATTGAGCATATGATCCCATTGAAGGAAGAGGCCAAACCATTTAGGAAAAAATTAAGACAAATAAACCCCATGTTGTTGCCTATTATGGAAAGGGAGGTAAAGAAGTTGCTAGACGCCCAAATCATTGTCCCTTTGAAATATTCTTAATGGGTAGCCAACCTGGTTCCAGTAAGAAAGAAGAATGGAGAAATCATACTGTGTGTCGATTTCAAGAACCTGAACAAAATCTCTAAGAAGGACAATTACCCTTTTCCAAATATGGAACACATATTGAAGAGGGTGACAGGTGCATCTAGAATGTCCATGATTGCTAGTTTTTCTGGCTATAATAATATCTCGGTCTTGCCTGAAGACAGATAAAATACTTCCTTCACCACTCCTTGGGGTACGTTCATGTATGTTAAGATGCCCTTTGGATTGATGAAAGCAGGGGAAACCTTTTAGTGAGCTATGGACATCACCTTCATTGGAGAAAAGGATAAATTTGTAGTCATTTATTTGGATGACATTACAGTTTTTTCCAGGTTTGATAAAGAACATTTTCAGCATCTGAGAAAGGTTGTCTTAAAATGCAGAAAATTTGGTCTCTCCCTAAATCCAAAAAAGTCTTTATTTTCCATGCAGGAGGGAAAATTGTTGGGGCACATAGTATCAGCTAAGGGAATCAGGATTGATTCAAGCAAAGTGGAAGATATTCAAACCTTTCCACTTCCCCGATCCAAGAAGGAAATTCAGTTTTTCTTGGGAAAAATCAACTTTTTAAGAAGGTTTGTTTCAAATTTTGTTGAATTAGTGAAGCATATCACAACCATCCTCAGAAAGGGGAATGAAATGAAATGGACTACTGAGACTAGAAACTCTTTCGACCAAATCAAGAAGGCCTTGACCAAGGCACCTGTACTCATCAGTCCTGATTACTCCAAAGATTTTCTAATTTTTTCCTTTGCTTCTTTTGATACAGTAGAAACTGTTTTATTACAGAAGAATATTGAAGGGCCAGAGCAACCTATTTCCTTTTTCAGCAGAGCACTGAGGGATGCAGAGATAAAGTATGACATCATGGAAAAAAAGGCTTATTCTTTGGTGAAAGCTCTCAAGTATTTCATAATATATGTCCTGCATTCAAAAGTTATTACATATGATCCTTCAGCTTCTATGAAGGATATTCTCATTCAGTCTGACATAGATGGGAAAAGGAGCAAGTGGATTTCCAAAATCCTTCAATTCGATCTGGAAATAAAGGCCAAGGTTTAGCCAAGATATTGGTTGAATCTAATTGAAAATATTTGGGGGTTAACTTCATCAACACTTTCTCAGAAAATCAGCAAGCTGAGTTGTCTTCTCATAAAATGCATCTGGTACAAAGACATCATATTCTTCCTGCAAAAGTTGCGACCTCTAGATGGTATGGGAAAAAGCAAGGAAAGAGCTCTTAAGCTCAAAGAAATTAAATATTGCCTTATTGATCAGGTTTTGTATTGGAAAGACCCCCTAGGAGTGCTTCTGAGATGTTTAGATCCACAGGAGGCCCAAATGATTATGTTTGATTTTCATGACAACCTATGTGGGGGACAACATTTCTAGAGAACTACAGCCTATAAAATTCTCAGGGTTGGGTATTTCTAGCCTAGTCTATTCACCAATGTTTGTGCAAGGATCATGGATTGTGTTAAGAGTCAGAAATTCACCGGGAAGCAACAACTCAAGTCTTTTCCATTGAATCTTGTGGTAACTTCAAGACCCTTTCAGCAGTGGGGCCTAGATTTTATTGGGTAAATTCATCCTGCCTCAAGTGGTCAGCACAAGTGGATCTTGACTGCCACTGATTACTTTACCAAGTGGATAGAAGCTATCCCCATAAGGAGTGCTTCTCACAAGGTAATTGTTGGTTTTCTTGAGGACATTATAGCAAGATTTGGTTGTCCAAAAAGGATTGTCACTAATAACGCTGCATCCTTCAAGGCTGAACCATTGATCCAATTTTGTGAACAATTTGGAATTTCATTGATTCACTCAACTCCTCTACCCCCAAGGGAATGGATTGGCAAAGTCCTCTAACAAAATCCTGATAAATATCATCAAAATACTGTTATAGGACAACAAGAAAGCATGGGATTCAAAGCTTAAATTTTCTCTGTGGGATGACAGAGTGACAATAAAGAGATCTCTTGGTGTCTCTCCTTTTCATCTTGTGTATGGAGTTGAGGCCATATTCCCTTCTCATCTTGACTTTCCAGTGGAAAAATTCTTCCAAGACTACCAAGGGGAGCCTGATGATATGATCAGAAGAATGCAACAACTAGTAGAAGTGAAACAGACTAGAGAATAGATATTGGACAAAGCACATGAACATCAACAAAAGATCAAGCAAGCTTTTGACAGAAAGGTAAGAAAAGAGGATTTCCAGATGGGAGACCTAGTACTCAGATGGGATGCACCCAAGCAGGACAAAGGAAAGCATAGAAAATTCAAATCCTTGTGGATTGACCCCTTCAAGATCTCTGAGAAGTTTCCAAATAACATTTACAGGTTGCATAATTTGGAGGGTGATGAAGTTTTTGGTGGCTCTGTTAATGGGCATTTTCTGAAGAATTTTTTGGTTTGAGCCATGAATGGTTTCCCATGTAATTGTAAATATCATTGTTCTTATGTTTTAATAGTTGACTCCACAACCCAACACTAAGGCATTGAATCTTTTGAAGTTCTTAGGGCCTCTTAGGGAGGTCTCTATCCCCCATGGAGCCTATTGTTAGCATATATTATTGCTAAAGGGGTGTTTTTCCTTTAGGAAGTGGCACCTTGGCGAAAAATGACAGAAAAGGGGGCTAAAATCCCACTTTTTACTCTTATCCTAAGTTTAGGCGATGATGTGACTATTTGGAGCGATGTGGTAAAGGGCGTGTGGATCTGAGCCGCTCATATCTACGGTGCACATTTCATATCGGACCCCCATGACATTCTACCTTTAACGAGGGGGGGGTGGGGGTCCAAGAAGGCAGTTTTCTGGCACGGGCCCCGCACTATCGTGTCACCTCCTCATTAACTCAGACCCTCCTGTGCTAAACCTCTTACCACCTCCCCCCCCCTCCGATCAGATCTCTTTACCACCTCCACTTACCACCTACTCTCCTATCAACACATGTCCTCCACTCACTCATCTCTCTGCCTATCACATCTCCCTTTTTCTTATGTCGCTTGTCATCTTCTGCCATGTGTCTCCCACTCTCGTTTCATGTCGCGTCTCCCTTTTCACCTCAGCTCTCGCATGCCAAAACCCACGCTTCCCCAGTAACCTCTCCATTATCGCATCCTTCCACCTGGTCGTCGAGCATTCCTTGTACCCTGATGAGCTTGCATCAATCACCTCGCCAACTCCTCCTCGTCATCCTCCACGTCCGCCTGTCATCTTCCTGGTGAACATCCAGTAAAGATCAGGTGGTAGATATTCACAGGGTGTAGTCAGCATGTTTTCACGTGCCAGGTTGACTCTACCCACTCTGATCTCGATGAAGCAGTTAATGAAAAAAAGGAAGGTGGTTGAGACATCGTCTACTTCCATAAATAGAAGGCCAGAAAGGGACAAATCACAGAAGTAGGTTGTCAGTCCAGTCTGACAGAAGACTGTATGGGCAGTCTGACCAATGTTTGCATGTGCAGCTTGAAAAAGAATCTCATAAACGCCAAGCCTTGAACGCATGACATGATCGCACCTCAGGAAATTAGAGCAAGTTTTGAGTATATGTAGGCATTTTTTCCATTTTGTTAGGGTCGATGGTTGAGCTAGGCCCCCGTATTGTAAAGTTTTAATGAAGCTTCTGGTTCTCTGGTCATGTGTTGTAATTTGAGACTTCTTGTTTAATGACATTCAACTTTCTCCCTCCATCTTGTTATGCATTTGATACTGAAAGTCCATGATTGAATGATTCACGTGGATTGTTTTGACTGTATTGTAATGTATGTTTGATTGCAGTGTTGTTATAGCATTTTCAGTTTCCTAAAGATTTGAATCCAAGAGGATCTTGTATTCGAAGATTTTCCTCCTTAGGTTGTTGGAAGACCTAATGTCCATAGCAAACCTTTACATTCCCCTCACTAGTTATTCCCCCTACTCACCTTTACTACAACTTACTGACTGAAGTTAAATCAAGACCTCACCTGCTTATGCATGCTGGTCCAGTTTTCTGAGTTAAAACGATATCATCTTGAGTCTCCGCCCATTCGACCCCCCTTAAATTTATTCATTGTCACATACAAATTGATGGGTATTGGGCCTACCTCCCCTGCAATCAGGAGGTGACTTCTAGTGCTAACAAAATCTATACTCTAATTATAAGACCAAGCAATGAAAATAAAATATGTGGTATACAAATACAAATAAAAAACATCATTCATAGTGTCTTTTCCTTATACATCATAATACATTCCTAAGGTCATCATATGAATGTTCTAAATAAGAGGATGAAGTCATTGTTTCCTATCTAAGCAAAGAACCACAAGTAAACATTGAATGAAAGCAAAGAAATTATGGTATACATATATAAAGCAACATCCACAATGTCTTCTCCTTGTACATCATAAAACATTCTTAAGATCATTAACCAAATGTTATGAATAAGAGGATGAATTCATTGTTTCCTATTCAAGCAAAGAACCACAAGCAAATATTTTTCTAAAAAATGAAAGAGTATAAAAATTCCTAAGTTCATATTTCCACCATCTCCAAAACCATCTCCATCACTCATCCACCATCCCTCACAATACCCATCTCTTGCTTTTCCTCCATTTTCATGACGATTTGTGTGGCTCTATTTTAAAGGAAATCAATTTGACATCTATTTGTTGTGACAATATGATAAATCAGTTGCAAAGAGTGTTACTCCACAAGAGCCAACACCTTCAGTCTCTAGAGTGTTTCTCCACAAGAACCAACACTAGAAACAATGTCACAAATATCTACCCATACTAGATAATTAAAAAAGTATACAATGGACATTGAATAAATATTTACAAGTTCTTGTTTGCATGAGGACATGCAAATCCTCGGGTTTGGGGAGTGTTGGGCTTCATTTTTGTCATATTTCTCTGCCCAATAAAGTCAATATTTTGCTAGTAATCCATGTACATCTATGCTATAAACCTTCATTAAACATAATTATTCACCATTATATATCCAATGTTGTTAATACATCATTTTTCTATGTTTTTAGTGATTAAAGATGATTATCATAGTTTTTCTAATGATGGTTCATGTTAAGAATTCCTAAAGATCAACCGTCTTCTCCAAGTGATATTCAACATTAAAAGTGTTCTTACATTTGAAGTGGTCCTCACCAAGCTTCAATTTCCTTCATAAGACACAATTGTTAGTATAAAAGAAAACTGATTTCATTTCTTGTACCATCATGTTCAACATTCTCGTACCTACAGTTCTCGTACCTGATATTGTAGCTTAGCTTATTGGTGCATCTCCAGGAAAAAAACGATAACATGGGTTTTCTCTGTAGCGATGTCGACATGTCTCATGTGTGTCAAAATGTGCCTAGGTCACACATGTAGACCTACATCTAGAAAAAATAATTCAGCTCAATTTGGCAGTGCTTTTCAAACACCATATTTTCACCTTGATTTTCGTGCAAATGAAAACAAATATGAAGAATCTGGAACATGGGTTTTGTTCCCAACTTAGAAAATTGAGTAAAAATTAGGTTGTTTTCCAAAATCAAGAATGGTTTGAGAGTTATGATCGGTTATTCAACACCAATATTCCCAAAATGCATAAATTCACCTAGATTCATAATTAAGGCCCATATTTTAGGAAAACGCCAAATTAATTATCTATTCAAGAAGAGGAGACAAATATCAACCATTTTGAATTATAGAAATAATTTGTTATGATGTATTCATATTACATGTAGAAAATGACCTAATTTATATTGGGTGTTATCATTTTTTATTTTGTTTCTATTTCACAGCTAAACAAATATGAGATCTTGGGGGAAATTGGTTTTGATCCACCCCAATATGCCTATAGTACAAATACTTAGACAAAGAATAGAGCAGGGAGTATATTCCTTCTGTAATATGTTTGGTAAATGGAAGTTGGCGAAGGGATTCATTAAGGAAACAATATTGTGTACTTCCCTTTTGTAAATAGAGTTGATCTTCCATTAATGAAAGTTGCTTGCTCCTAAGTTATGGTGCATCACTTCAGCCTAATATGATTGTTCTTGGCAACATTAGTCAGGTTGGGAAGGGCCCATCAATCCTGGTTAGCATTCTGTCTCTTCACTTTGTTATTTAGATTGCAAGAGTGATTAATTTATGTCCAATTTATATTCAGTTTTCAATGCTCCACTCTCTATTTCAAGTGTGTTATTTGATTCTATTTTTGCATCATTTTAGTTTGTTGGCTTCATTATGAATTCAGGAGATCACTTCTCAGGATAAAACACCTGCAATTTATGTTCCTTCCTCTGCCTAACACCTTGCCTTCTCACACACCTTATATTTATTTCCTCTTTCAACTATTAAGTTCTCCCTCTAATCTGTTACACATTCTTCCCTCTGACTTTGCCTCCTTTTTTATCCCAACACCCATCATCTCAACCTCCAATTTGCCCCTCTCTTTGTGCCTTTAATTTATGTTGTAGATCTGGTTCCTCAACTTTCCATTTAACACTGTATATCATGTTCAAGTGATAAAAATATATGTTGCATGTTACACGAGAGTCTGATTTCCATTCATTGCACACACACACACACACACACACACACACATATTTAACGTGTTGATGTGATATCCTTTCATTCTTTTGAAGTTATATTGTTTTGTGACATATATGTAAAGTTATATATGTTGTTTGGTATATGTTGTTGGTATAATATATGTTGTTAGGTATAAGATTATATGTTATATAACATTGTTGTTAAAATATAATAACATTGTTGTCATAACATAATTATTGTTATAATATAATATATGTTGTTGTTATGTTGCAATCTCATGTCATCATAAATTGTTAGATCACATATTGCTATGTATTGTTATATTAATACATTGTTTTGTTGTTTTGATTAATTATCTTGTTTTTGTTCTATCATGTTATTATATCTATTATTTTGTCTCATTGTTATTAATGTTATATTGTCACGTGGAATATATGAAAGTCTTGTTTCATATATGTTGTATCAAGTATCATTTTTATGTTGATATGTATTGTGATGTAACCATGAACACGGTGTTAAAGGATCATTGTTGTGAACTAAGAACAAAGTTAAATCTTGTACCAACATATACCTCACTCTTCTATTTTCGGGTGTATCTCTTCTTGAGGACAAATATCTGGAGCATGTTTCCCTTGAAATTAATTTAATTTGTTTTCTTGCAGCACATGTGTGGATCCACTACAGGAATATCATTGAAAGTTAATGACACTAATAAACTACTTCCACAAAGTTTCATGAACGCCTTTGTGTGAAAGATTGCAACTCAGAACCTTTATAGCATTAGTGATTTCCTTAGTGTTAATTTTCATTTTCCTTCTTTCATTTCACACAACAAAATAAGTTACTACATGAATAATAATTGAAGGATTAAGACATATTATTAAGCTACACACATGAAGTTACTTGAACATACATATATGAAATATTGTAACAATGAGCCCTTATAACATTTATTGTCTTACATCCTAGTGACATATTCCTAACATGAATTTCCTGCAGCTTGCCCTTCTTTAATTTTCTTGGTTTGTTTGGATTGTCGTAGACATAGGATATATTAGAGATTTAACCCTTCATTTCCTGTGCATGCACCTCTAAGTTTATGAACCCCCCAAGTGGACATTAAATGTAATGGAAATTATACATATAATTTTCCTGATAGTCAGCATCAATGAATGTTGTCGTCAATGATTACATTATGGGAATGATGCCATGAGGATTTCTAGGGTTTGAATGATTTTTTTTCTAAATTAAGCATGTTGGCTAATTCAGGAGTACCCTATGTACGAATATCTTGGATTGGTGTCTGCACATATCTTATTGAGTTGGTGTTCAGTTGAGGAGATTGGTGTCTCCAGTAGGTTGGTGCCTACATCTTGTTGAGTTGGTGCTTAGTTGAGGAGATTGGTGTCTCCACTAGGTTGGTACCTACATCTTGTTTATTTTGTACTTAGTTAAGGAGATTGGTGTCTCCAATAGTTTGGTGCCTACAAACATTTATAAAGAGAAGTTTTTGTGGTTTTATCCCGCAAGGGTTTCCACGTTAATTTATGTGCATTGTGATTATTGTTTCTTAGATAATGAATGATTAATAAATGGTTAAATAAATTAAAAAGTATCATATACTAATTCACCACCCCCCCCCCCCCCCCCCCCCCCCCCTCCCTCATAGTATAAGCATAAGCTCAACAATGGGACCAAAGTTGCATGGTGGTTCATTGTTCCAAAATATCTTGAGGAGAAAATAAAGAATTGATTTTGAGGGAGGAATGGATGATTGAAAACCCATCCCAAAGATAAAAATAAGTTATTGATATAGGTGATCGAATGGATTAGGGTAATCCCCGGAACACTATATGCCTTGATCTCCTCTTCTTTGCACATGATTCTAAATCCTAGGTGAATGGTGATGATGTTCCTACATTAGTTCTAATCATAGTGTAGGGGTGAACCGATTACGACATCCAAGGGATAGGAGGGAATTATCCTATAGAGCCATAGAAAATGAGTGTGGGAAGATAAAATAATAATTGATGTAAATATTTCCCACACTTGCTAAGAGTTTTCCTGAAACAACTTTGGGAATGTTTTGTCCAATTTTCCCTTGTAAAATAATATAATAAATTTTTTTGGAAAGACTTAAATTATGGTTATTGAATATTATTTTTACACTATTGATGTGGATGAAAGAACAAAGAAATATATGAATCAAAGACCAAAGCAATCATTGTTTCTAAAGAAATCTCACTTGCAAATATGACTAGGGTAGAATGTTGGCTAGTGAGAGTAGCTTGATTATAGTGTCTCTTTATAAGAACAAGGTTGTATGGCAACGTAGTCCCTGCCAACGAGGTTACAAAGTAAATTGTGGAGAATGGGGTCGAATTGTAAATGACGGAAGTGTTCAGTGCAAAAGGTATATCACGGAAATGCATATATCACAGAAATGTTGTGTGTAACATGTATATCATGGAACATGGGGCATAAAATTTCATTAGCGCTAAGGCGCGACCACACGGAGCAAGGTGAATTGTAGAAAATGGGGTCGAATTGTAAATGACGGAAGTCTTCGGTGAAAAATGTATATCACGGAAATGTTGTGTGCAACATGTATATCATGGAACATGGGGCATAAAATTTCGTTAGCGGTAAGGCGCAACCTCGCGGAGAGATAGGATGCAAAATGTATATCACGAAAATGTTGTGTGCAACATGTATATCACAGAACATGGGGCATAAAATTTCGTTAGCGCTAAGACGTGACCCCACGAAGACGTGGCAAGAAGAATGAAGCACATGTGGTATCCATGCAGTAAATGACGTTTGGCATGTAGACCACCATTTAGTTTTTAAAAGTATAAAACAAAATACAATTTGTTCATAGTGGAAGAAAAAAAATGGAAATTTATCCATGCAGTAAATGACGCTTGGCCTGTAGAACACCATTTATTTTTGAAAGTATATAACAAAATACAAATTTGTTCATAGTGGAAGAAAAAAATTGGAAATTTAAATGCATTTTTCATATAGACTGGTGAAAGATAAAAATGTGAGAGGACATAAATTTAAAAGGAGATAAGAAAACAGTTTTATTTGAAATATGTCAAAAAATTAAAGTTTGTTACATACTACTGGAAATTTTGAAATATATAAAAAATTAAAAGTCAGTTACATATTAATGGAAATTTCAATGTGTTTTTCATGTAGACTGGGATTGGGGATCCCGCGGACCACTAGAGAAATATGTACAAGAAACAAGATTGTAGAAAGAAGACCTACAAAAAAAAGAAATTGAAAGGTATAAGTGTTTGCCTACACATTTCTATTTAAAAAAGTGGAATAAATGGGTTGATAAACAAAGAAGGATGCGATCAATAGACTTACAGTGATGGTACATATGCGCCCTTTGGCTGTTTTCTTGCAGCTGTCGTTTCATTGATGTCGTCGACAGTTGTTGGAATCCTGGCAACTGCCTGTTTCCTTTCGTCAATGGCCTGCTTCAATTCCCTTTCGAGCCATTCTTCAATGTAGCTTCTCCTTGGAGCGACATTGATCTCATTCCATATTTTTATGTTGAAAAGATCGTTTTCTAATTCCCAGAAATCGATAGAAAGATTATACAGAGCCTGATGAATTTCATCATTTTGTACTGAATAGCCGACTAGCCAGTCGTGGACATGAGCTTGATCATATTCAAGGATGTTGTAAAACTTTTCTAGAGACAACGCCTTAAACATATAAACTTGTTTATCGAACTCTTTCCTAGTTAAGGGAAAGGAGTTTGCGATTAAGTCGGGGTCTTGGAAGTCATTGGTCTTTCCGGCTAAGTTTATTCTTGACAGCCTTGTGAATTATTTATCTTTCTTTGATATGGCTTGTTCACATGACTGAACAATGAAATGCAATTTCTTCACTTTTTCTTTCCAGCATGCATTTAATTGACCGATCCGGTTTTTGGATGGAAGATCTTGTTGTCTTCTTTTTGTTTCCATCATATTGTTGACAATGGTGCCAAAAAAGGACTGTGTTTAAATAGAAATTTTCTTCATCTTTTAACTCCGCCTGCAAATGTTCGAGCAAACTATGTGCTCTAGTTCCAAGGGAAGTTATGGTTTGTGATGTTTTCCACGCCTCAGTAACTAGTTCCATTCTTTTCTTGATATTATTCTCCACATATCCTCTACAGGATGCGAGGAGGATGGAAGATCCTTTTAAGTTGGCTGCAGGGGTGGCAGGCATGGCTATTGCCAAAGGATTGGCAAGCAATGGAATAGGAATCAAATCCTCTTCCAATTCCTTGACCTGGTCCTTCAGTCTGGCATTCTCGGCCTCGATGCCTCCAATGGAATCATGAAGTGCATCTCCGCTCGCCTTGTGAATTTGACAGATTTGGGACGACCGCATGTTGGAAAAGTCAACCTATGAACGAGATTTTCCTTTCTTATTTTTTACATCTTTTTTCTCAATTATCAATTTTTTGGACTAGCTGTCAAAAATAGCACTCTGGAACACGAAGGATTCATCTTCGTCAAAAAATTTGGTATTGGATATGTCCATTGGACAACTATGTTGGATGGCGTCTCCGGGATTATCAAGGTAGCGGAGCATGCTATCCAAATCAATGTCAAGTTCCATGTTCTCACTATGAATTTCCGGCTTTTCCGCCTGTCCCACATTTTTTTTCTCTTCTTGTCTATTGGAAGCTTGTGAGAACTATCAATTTTAGACTGAGGAGGGTCATTATCTCCTCTCCATTTTAAGAACTCTAAGTTTCTTTGTTTTTGTGGTGGGCCGTTGGAGCGATGTTGCAGGATGTCATACTTTTTGGAGAGCTATTTTCTGATTGAACACTCTTGTCACCGGGGCCTTTCCCCTGTTGGTTGTACAATTTAGTGCAGCTTTGCACTGTTTCTAGGGCGTTGACATCAGAAGCAAGAGATTTTCCGCCAGTGTCTTTATTTTTGGGTAGGTGTTTTTTGAAAAAAAAATCGTCGAGGCCAAGTGTTTGTAAATGTTGTCAAAAAATATTATCAGGGTCGAACCTTCTTATGATTTCAGCACATCTCAAGTTGAATTTGCTAGAATGCGTTGCAAATTCGTCAATTTTGTTGACGTTTTTCAACACGAACTCCCCTACTTTCCAAGGCAGAGGAATGAACTATTTTTTCTTCTTATTTTGAAATAGATGAAACCAGTAGTTGTATTGTCATGCTACTTCTGCAACAAACATTTTGTCCATAATGTGACATGTAAGGAGAGCAGGTTTTTCCGTGGAACCAAAAATTCTTATGAGAGTGTAATTATCCAAATGTTCAAGTGTCCCCTTCCTGTCCAAAAAACTGGTTTCCTATTCAAATATGCGGGGAGCATCTTCTCCTAACAACAAAACTTTGAAAACAGACACAAAGCCATTAAAAACCTCATAAAAATAGTGGGAAGCCATGTGCTTCCACAAGGCCTGGTACTAGAATGTTACTGGGTCGAATTCCCAATTGACCTTCTTGGACAGAGACATTTGTGGAAACTGACAGCAATGTGCTATCGCAAAAACTAAGTAGGACGACATATACAATTTCTTTCCCCTTTTGAAGCTTGACAATTGGGAACAAATTTCATGGGAAATTAACTTGCCCCAATAAAAAATGGTTTGTTTGTTGACTGTGAAATACAAAATATAAAGAGCCATCCAGGAAACAGTTGTGTGGACTCTTGTCTCGTTATTCTTGTAAACAACCATGCAATTTTGCGGAATGGATTTCTAAATGAACTAACCTGCAAGCTTGTGATATCTTCAAGAACTAGAATCAAATCTTCCAATAAAAGGGGCAAGAGGTCCAACTCATTATTATGCTTTGCTAGGAACTGTTTGCAATATTCTCCTATGAATGTCAATGTTGGCTCCAACAATCTTAACATCTGGCAGAAGACCTGAGGTGACAAAGAAACATAAGAGCGGTCCCATAGTGGAATAATTCTTTTGTCTGAAATATATTTATCGGCGCACCAAGAGACTAGGTCCTTAAAGTCAAAAACCTCAGGGACACAGCCTGCATGACCAATCCCAGAGGTCCAAATTACTTGTTTCTCTGTGACAGAGGTTGAGTAATAAGAATATGCCTTGGACCACTGGAAGTTCTGGTCCTCACGCCCGAATATGTTCACTGTATCTCCACAGAACTGTTGTCGAGCTAATTCCATAGGTTTATGAGAACTTTGGTTTTCTCCAGACAATGGTTGAAATGAACACTTAGAGCTAATAATGTAACTCTCCGTTAAATATTGGTTAAATGCTTATGAATGGGAAATCTCCTCGAGCCTTTCGTTGATTAATGACAATATGTATGGGTGGTGCATGATGAACTATTAGCAGTAAATATTACTTATTTCATATTTAGAAATGTGAAGGTGGCGGGTACAATGAAGAGCAATTAAGTATTGGAGGTTTCATGAACGTGCCAAGGCGACGACATGCGAACGATATTTCATGATTTTGAAATCAACACTCGAAAGGGGTAATATAACCCCCCACAAATCTTGGTTTAATGTGCATTAATAGGAGATCTCCTTGAGCCTTTCGCCCATCAATGACAATCTATATAGTTCCTGCATGATGAGATGTTAGAATTAAATGTTAGTAATTGCATATTTAAAAACAATATATGTATATATATATATATATATATATATATATATAAACAAAAAAAAAATTCTTTTATTATAGACAAGTGTGAAGTTCACATAGATGGGGGAGAGCAAGGAACGAATGGCAAGGTCTTAAAAGTGGTCGAATGGGATTCAAAAAAGGGTTACAGGGATACTCAGGAGAGGCGAGTGTTCCATGGTCAAATTTTATGTATCATAATTTTTTACTAAAAAACATGGAAAATGGAAGAGAGCATGATGGGGCAGTTCAGCGGTCGGTTTGTATATTTGCGGAATTCTGGGAAAGTGGCTAAGTATGGAATAGGGAAATGGTCGGGTGGACTCATTCTTGGAACCGAGGATTGAAGTTTTCGTGAACGGACCAACCTGACGACGGGAAAATGACATTCCATGATGTTTGAAATTAATGTTTGCTAATTGCATGCCTAGAAATAAGATCTTATATATAATTGCTAATTGATAATTGCAAAAGGGCACGGGCATAGGAAACAACGATTAGGAACTGAATATTTCTTGAACCCGCAAAACCGACGATCCACGAAATAAATTAGAAGAAATGATGAAGTATGGAAAGCGGATAGACGGGCTTCAAAATGGGGTGACAATAGTTCCACAGAAGACATGAGGACCCGACGGTTAAATTGTATTTCTCGGAAGTTTTCAGTGCAAAATGTATAGCATGAAAGAGGGCATGATAGGTAGACTGTAATACAGAAGAGGGTATGATCTGATTTCAGTTGTAAATTTGTATATCGTGGAAGTGACAGTATTGTTCGTAGGTCATGGAACAATAGAAGTCCAATATAGATCTCTCCTATCGGGAATCCGCAGTCGAAGAAGTGTCTGGGTATGGAAAGGGGAAGTGGTCGGTCAGTGTCGTGATATAAGAGCACGGGTGCAAGCGTGAACCCACAAGTCCGCCCACGCGCGCAGCCAGAGATTTTTGAAAAAACGAAAAAACGATGAGAAATATAAAGTTCAGGGAAAAGAGAAACGGATATTTGGCTAAGTATAGAAGACGGAAAATAAGGGCCAATATATTCACATCTGTAACAGATATCCCATTTTTCTGCCAAGATATATACTTGGATAGAAGTGCGAAGGTGGCGGGCACAGAAAAAAATGACTAGGAATACAATCTGCGAGTTTACTTGGTTCTTGGTTGTATGCTTTGTCTGTTAATTTGTATATCGCGGAACTCTGAGTCCTTTTTTTAGCCAGCCAGCCCGCAAGTCTGGTTGTCAATTTGTATAGTGCAGAACTCTGGGTGTTGTTTGTAGGACATGGAGCTATAGAGGAAATGCTTTGCCCTTTAATATAGCTTCTGTTACACAAATGTAGTATGACTCGTTTTAGCACTTTTCCATCCGTAAACAATGGCAATATTGAGCCCGCCAGCCTTGGATCCTATGTGTCAATTTGTATATCGCGGAGCTCCGAATGTTGTTTGGAGGTCACGGAAAAATAGAAGTGCAATGTTGAGCCAACCAACGCTCAAGTTCACCTGTCAATTTGTATATCGCGGAACTCTAGGTGCTACTTGTAGGACACGGAACAATAGAGGGCCAATTTAGAGAAAGGGGAAGCGCTCAGTCGAAACGCGTGAATCTGCCAAGCCGCACAGCAAGGCATTTTTGGAAAAAAATGATTTTAAGTAACCAGGAAGAGAAACTACAGGGGATAAAAGAGTGGGAAAATAGAAAGGTGGAGGGAAGTTTTTGTAAGCGCGAATTGGTTTCAAACAAGCCACATTGTTGCAACACCATCATTTTCTACTAATTGTCAACAAAATCTTTGTTGAAGATTAGATTTTATTGCAACCTGTGGGTGTAAGTATGTTCTTGATACATTCTTCCATGACTGTAACATATTAACTTAAGTATTAAACTTAATTTTCTACTAATTGTCAACAAATGTTTTGTTGAAGATTAGATTTTATTGGAACGTGTGGGTGTAAGTGCGTTCTTGATACATTCTTACGTGACTGTAACATATTAACTTAAGTATTAAACTTCTTGCATTATGGGTTGTTAGCATTAAAACTTAATAACTGCATGTCTAGACACAAGAATGAAGATTTTGCTGCAACATTATACTTTGGTATTGCTATGTTCTATCTGCATTGCGAATAGAATTGAATGTTGGTTTAAAACTCCATGTAATCCATTTTTTTGTTTGCATAAAAGCATGGTGGATTGACATAGTACATTGACATATAATTGTTAGATGTTCCATCTTAGAACAAATAACCTAAGTAAACACAATATCGAGGAACTACGAGACCGTCGAACCATGCCAATGAGAACAAGTGTTAAATCCAGAAAAGAAGCAACAATGAGGACTCCAAGGAAAAATATTTTAATAGCAAATCCATTTAAAAAAAAAAAAACACCGAGTATTGTACTTGTATCCTTAGAAATTGGATCCGGTTCTTCGGGCCAAAACATTGAACGTATCTGCCACAAACACAGGCACGAGATCCGTAGAATGTAGAATCCTTGCAGTTTTCTCCTCGATGAATCATCCTGTGGTAAAATTGATAGTTTTCAGAAGCTTCCCGTGAGGAAGAAGACGAAAAACTTTGCAGGGAAAATGGAATAGCCCTTAACGGAAAGTTAGGACACAACTAGAAACCATCTCTCCACAGTTGAAAAAAATTCAGAGACACAGGTTGCACGTGCAATTTTAGAGGCCCAAATTAGTCCATTCTGGGTGGAAGGAGATGACTAGTACAAATATGCCTTGCACCAGTGAGAGTTATGGTCCTAATTCCTGAAGATGTTAATTGTATATCTAGAGAAAAAGATATTAGTCCTGCAAGTGAATAGTTTTTTGGCTTGAAATATATCTCTGGGAGAATCAACATATCATTTCTTTACAGTGAAATTCTTCCACCCAGAACAAACTAATTTGGACCTCTGGGATTCCTACTTTCGAGCAACAAAGCGGCTATTGCATTCAACATCGATTTCTTTTCTAAAACTCTTTTTGGTGTTGTCAAGACCACCATCACTAAGACGGAAAGTTCCGCCTATTATGGTTGATTTCAATTTGGGCGCGGGAGTGGGAACAGTCTCTGTATTTCCATCATCCATTTTCGTATCATCGCCCATCATATCATCTTCTTCTGGCTCAGAATACATGACATCAACCTCTGCGCCAACCATCAATGCAACTAGGCAGGTTCTCTGAGCAGACAACGTTGCCTTGGAATTCTTTGGTTTGAAATATATCTCTCGGTGTACTAAGGGACCATCTCTTTTCTTGCTCTTGGGGGAGGGAGATGAGTAGTAAGAATAAGCCCTGGAATAGTGGAACCTCTGGCCATTATGCTCAAATCTGTTTACTATATCTGGACAGAACTGCTGTGACAAGTTAACGAGAATTTCCATTTTCTCCAAACGATGTTTCAAATGAATGTTGGGGAGGGATAATATAACCCTCTGCAAATTATGGTTTAATGCATATCAATGGAATATCTCCTCGATCCTTTCGTTGATCAATGACAATCTCCAGGGTTCGTGTGGAATGAGTTGTTACCATTAAATCTCACTAATTGCATATTTATAAAAAAGTGTGAAGGTTGTGGTGATGACGAAGAGAGATTAAGAATTAGATATTTCTTAAAGGCGCCAACCCGTCGGTGCACGAAAAAAGATTGCATCATGTTTGAAATGAATACTTGGAAATGATAACAGGCTTCTCCACAAATATTGGTTTAATTCGTAGTAATGACAAATCTTCTCCGACCTTCCGAACATTAATGACAATCTTAACGGTTACTGTAGGATGAAACACTAGCATTAAAGCTTAATTATTGCATATCTGGAAATAAGTACGAAGGTGGCGATGATGGCGAATTGCGACAAAGCATTGTACATTTCGTGCACCTGCCAACCCGCAAAAGAGATTCCAAGAAATGCCCAAGTATGAAAAGCGGTCGAGCGGGCTAAAAAAAAAAAAGGCAGAAGATATACCCAGGAGACATGAAGGGATGATGGTCATATTGCATCTCAATGACAGATATCGGCCGTCAATTTGTATGTCGCGAAATTTAGGGTGTTGTTTGTGCGTAGGGGAACAACGAAAGCACAATGTCGAGAGGGAAATTTGTATATTGTTGAACTTTGGGTTATGTATATAAAATCATGAGACATTCAGAAAAAGGACCAAGTAAATAGAAAGAGAAAGCATACGAGATGAAGGGGAATTTGTTTGCTAATTTGTAAATCGCAGAAGTCTGGGTGCTAGTTGCAGGCGGTGGAACAATGGAAACACAATGTTAAACCCGCCTATGCAGGAACCTGGGATTCAAAAAGTTTGTTCAATATGAAACGGGGAAGTGGTCAGTCGGGCTGGTGATATAAAAGTAATAATGGAAATCTAAAGACGTGAATCCGCCAAATCCCACACCTAGACATTTTCCGAAAAACGGGTAAGTAAAGAAAGGGAAAGCATAGGGAAAAGAAAAAGAAGATGGCAATTTTTGGAAGTGGGAATTGGTCTTAACAGTAACTATGAAGTGCATTAAACATGTTAATAGGTTATTCAATCAAGGAATAGATACAACGAGCGATGTTTATAGTTTACAGGATCTGCTTGTATAAGAGAAGCATCAAAAAGTTACAAGACAATCATTTTTTGGATGTTTAAGTAAAGTTTATGTAATGTTAGCTTCACCGCAAGTATAACAATGATGAATTTGAATTTTAATGTCCTATCATTCATATGATTGTTCAATTAGACTTCACATAGTATATATTCTTTTATTTCAATTTGTTTGCTAATTTGTGGGTCATGGAAGTCAGGGTACTGTTTGTGGGCGGTCGGACAATGGAAACGCAATATTGAACCCGTCTATCCGGTAAATCGCCTATTCGGAAAACCGCGAGACAAAAATTTTGTACAATATGAAATGGGGAAGTCATCGGTCAGGCTGATGATATTAAAGAAACTCAAATCTAAAGACGTGAATCCGCCAACTTTTGCACCTAGAAATTTTCCGAAAAATGAGTAATACACACTAAACATGTACTATAAAGTATGAACATGATATTTTATAGAGCATGTACGGATCCCGCATTCCATACTTAGCCCCTTTTTGGATCGCGGGTTCTCGGGCTAGCGGGATCAAAATTGGGCCTCTATTGTTCCGTGGCCTACAAATAGCACCCATAATTTCGCGATATACAAATTGACAAGCGGACCTGCGTGATAGTTGGGTCAACATTGCACTCCTATTTTTTCGTGTCATACAAACAACACTCGGAGTTTCGCGATATACAAATTTAAATACAGAATCCAGGGTTGGCAGCCTCAAGATTGCGATTGTTTATGGATGGTAATCCCTATCAACTATTTAACATTATCTAAAAACATTATTTTCAATATTAAATTATTAATATTAAATATTGATATTGTACAATTTAATTAGACAAAAAGGTTTGTACAATATGAAACAGGGAAGTGGTCGGTCGGGCTAGTGATATAAAAGTAAATGAAATCTGAAGACGTGAATCCACCAACTTCTGCATCAAGAAATTTTTTGAAAAAATGAGTAATACATAATATGTACTTTTAGAAAGTACGAACATGAGATTTTATAGAGCATGTATGGATCACACATTCCATACTTAGCCACTTTTTGGATCGTGGGTTCTCGGGATGGCGGGCTCAAATTGGGCCTCTATTGTTCTGTGTCCTACAAATAGCACCCAAGAGTTCTGCAATATACAAATTGACAGGCGAACTTACGGGCTGGTTGGCTCAACATTGCATTTCTATTGTTCTATGTCCTTCAAACAACACTCAGAGTTCCGCGATATACAAATTGACAGACGAACTCCAGGGCTGGCGGGCTCAAGATTGTGATTGTTTACGGATGGTGATCCCTATCAACTATCTAACACTACCTAAAAACATTATCTTCAATACTAAAGTATTAATATTAAATATTGATATTGTACAATTTAATTACATAAAATTATTAAAGGATGTTAAATATATTATTTAAAAGAAAAACCCGCGTATTCGGAAACTTGCGTTCCAAAAATTTTGTTTAATATGAAACAGGGAAGAGGTCGGTCGGGCTGGTGATATAAAAGTGGGTGGAAATTTGAACACGTGTATCTGTCAAGTTCCGCACCTAGAAATTTTTCGAGAAACGAGTAATACATACTAAATATGTACGTTTATAAAGTATGGGCATGAGATTTTATAGAGCATGTACAGATCCCTCATTCCATACTTAGCCACTTTTTGGATCATGGGTTCTCAGGATGGAAGGCTCAAAATTGGGCCTTTGTTGTTCAGTTCCCTACAAATAACACCCAGAGTTCCGCGATATACAAATTGACAAGCGAACTTGCACGCTATTTGAATTTTAAGGGCCTTGTGTTGATATGATAGCACAATTGGACTTGGGCCAATTTATATTTGTTTATTACAATATGAAACAGGGAAGCGGTCAGTTGGGCTGGTGATATAAAAGTAAGTGAAATCTGAAGATGTGAATCCGCCAACTTCTGCACTTAGAAATTATCTAGAAAATGAGTAATACATACTAAGTATGTACTCTTATAAAGTATGGACATGAGATTTTTAGAGAGCATGCACGGATCCCGCATTCTCGGTCTGGCCGGCTCAAAATTGGGCCTCTATTGCTCTGTATCCTACAAATAGCACACAAATTTCCGTGATATACAAATTGACAGGCGAACTTGCGGACTGGTTGGCTCAACATTACAGTTCTATTGTTCCGTGTTTTCCAAACAGCACTCAGAGGAAACGAGTAATACATACTAAATATGTACTTTTATAAAATATGGACATGAGATTTTATAGAGCATGTACAGATCCCTCATTCCATACTTAGCCACTTTTTGGATCATGGGTTCTTGGGATGGTGGGCTCAAAATTGGGTCGCTATCGTTTCGTTCCCTACAAACAACACCCAGAGTTTCGCGATATACAAATTGACAAGCAGACTTGCGGGCTCGCTGGCTCAACATTTCACTTCTATTGTTCTGTGTCCTCCAACCAACAGTCAGACTTCCACGATAAACAAAGTGACAGATGAACTCGAGGACTGGCGGGCTCAAGATTGCCATTGTTTACGGATGGTCATCCCTATCAACTATCTAACATGATCAAAAAACATGATTTTCAAATACTAAATTATTAATATTAAATTTCTATATTGTACAATTTAATTACATAAATTATCAATATTGAACCCACCTATCTGGTAACTCGCCTATTCGGAAAAACCACGAGCCAAAAAGTTTGTACAATATGAAATGGGGAAGCGGTCGGTCGGGTTAATGATATAAAGTAAGTGAAATCTGAAGGCTTGAATCTGCCAACTTCCGTACCTAGAAATTTTTCAAAAAATGAGTAATACATACTAAATATGTACTATAAAGTATGGACAGGAGATTTTATAGAGCATGTACGGATCTCGCATTCCATACTTAGCCACTTTTTGGATCGCGGGTTCTTGCGCTGGCAGGCTCAATATTGGGCCTCTATTGTTCTGTTCCCTACAAATAGCACCCAAAATTACACGATATACAAATTGACAAGCGGACCTGTGGACTGGTTGGCTCAACATTGCACTTCTATTGTTATGTGTCCTCCAAACAACACTTTGAGTTTTGCAATATACAAATTGAAAGATGAACTCCAGGGCTGGTGGGCTCACGATTTCCATTGTTTACGGATGGTAATCCTTATCAACTATCTAACATTATCTAAAAACATTATTTTCAATACTAAAATATTAATATTAAATATTGATATTGTATAATTTAATTAGACAAAAACGTTTGTACAATTTGAAACAGGGAAGCAGTTGGTCGGGCTAGTGATATAAAAGTAAGTGGAAATCTAAACACATGCATCCGCCAACTTCGACACCTAGAAATGTTTCGAGAAACGAACAATACATACTAAATATATACTTTTATAAAGTATGGACATGATATTTTATAGAGCATGTACTAATCCTTCATTCCATACTTAGCCACTTTTTGGATCGCGGGTTCTGGGGTTGGCGGGCTCAAAATTGAGGCTCTATTGTTCTGTGCCCTACAAATAGCACCCAAAGTTTCATGATATACAAATTGACAGGAGGAATTATGAGCTGTCTGGCTCAACATTGCACTTCTATTGTCCTATGTCCTCCAAACAATACTTGAAGTTCCGCGACATACAAATTGATAGACGGACTCCAGGACTGGCAGGCTCAAGATTGTTATTGTTTGCGGATGGTCATCCTATCTAACATTATTTTCAAATAATAAATTAGTAATATTAAATATTGATATTGTACAATTTAATTACATAAAATTATCAAGGCATGTTAAATCACTTATTTTAAAAAATATGAAGGAAACAAAACAAAGTCTTTTAAAATTCTATCACCACAAGCATAACAACGACCAATTTGAATTTTACGGGCCTCTTGTTGATATGATAGCACAACTGGATTTCGCACAGTATATATTCATTGATTTCAAATTATTCCAGGAGATTAATTTTACCAAGTTCATCGATCAAGGAAAAATGCTAAAACAAACCACATACTACATTTGTGTCACAGCGCCATAGAAATTATCAGGCGGATTCGTGGGCTAGCTGGCTAAAAAATTGCAATTCTATTGTTCGGTGTCCTCCAAACAATACTCGGAGTTCCACGATATACAAATTGACATACGAAGCATACAACCAAGAACCAACTAAACTCCAAACAGGCCACAAGCATGTTCCCACAAGGTTTCATAGAGAAGGACACATCGACCTTTGCATCAAATAATTCGATATACAAAGAAAAGACGTCGCAACATTTGTTTTCTCTTACATATGCTATATGTTCCCAGTAGAAAATAACTGGGGCCATGGTATATATGGGTTTTTCTTCCATGCTTCCCATTTTTGGACCGAACAACCTTATGTGCATGCAATCCCAAGTAGTCGAGTCTGAGAAACATTCATCTGGATGTTGAAGAAATATTACAGAGACACATGAGATATTTTTGTTTCCTGCCAGAGTTTGATATTTTTATTTTTTTCCTTCTTCAACCGATATGAAAAATTGCATTGTCCTCATTTAAGGTAAATTTGTTGTGTATCCAAAAGTCGCGCAACATGTAGACATTGCTTGATTTTTTCAGTAGATATGTTTCATACGACAACTCTGCCAACTTAGGAAGAACATTTTGTAACAAAGGTTTCCTAACCATACAATGCACGGTTGTGTTGCCCATGGTTTGGATGGTAGAATTGAGGCAATGTCCATATATATATTGACATTTTTCACCGCATCATAGACAATCAATCATATCATCACTTATCAAAGCGGAGGCAGAAGCAGGAGAGTTGCATTTCACACATACAAGTTCAAATGGGATCGAGTACGCATTCGATGCAACTAAAACACCTTCAACCTGGGAACGTGAGCATATGAATTAATACATTGAACAATATAATACACAACTACACCCCCCCCCCCCC
>SNQJ01S0017126.1:30523-57038 GCA_010110895.2 Picea sitchensis | reverse complement strand
CCCTTTAAAAAATAAAAATAAAAATAAAACAAGCTGCAGAAATTTGGTGAAGGGTATTTGTATAAGCAAAGTGAGGATGATTTTGTGAATGTATACGCACAACAGTTGGAGAGCTAGCTAGTTTCTTCATATCTTGTACTATATCTGCTCACAACTCTGTTACAAACGTTGCCTGGGTTGTCCAAAATATCATTTCTCTAACATCCCTTTTCTGTGTTATATGTTTGAAGAGCATAAGTGGAATCTTCCCTTTATGCAATTGTTTCTCCATTGAAGAAAACAAATTTGAATAGCTATTGAACAATTGCAGCTCAAACATCAAACAATGCAATATTTGTGTAACTTACCTGAGATACATGCACATGCGAAAGTAAAGGAAAAAAATGGATATGGAAAGCAGTACCATTGCCTTGTCATTGTCCGACTCTCCATCCTTTATATGGAGAATGTGTTGCGAGCCAAGTTTTCTCACCAGTGTGACAATTGCGCCAATGGTTACGATTGGGTAAATATCACTGCTCTATGCAAGCTGGTTGATAGTCGCGTCCGAGACGAAACGATATTCTGAATAAATAGCAGGAATTTTTTCCACAACACTTGTTTCATTGAGCGAAATAATCTGATCACAATCACCAAGGTCATATACTGTTTTCGGAAATATATTAAAATTTGTAATGGATATCCCATTACCCGACAATATCTTTTCTGCATGTTTCTGGACAAGTTGTATAGGAATAGTCAGTGTCATTGTCATCGTGGCCTCCTTGTCTGTCATGTTAGCACACATAATGGATCTAGTTTTGTTTTCCTTGTCCAAGTAGGTGCTATAGACGAACATTATGTCCCAGACGAACACTTGTCCAATTTGGCGGTTGTTCAAGCCCTTTATTGATAGTACTTTGGGTGTTACAATTCTAGACCCGGTGACAATTTTTGAACAGGAAAACTAAAGTGAATGGTAGTGTGCATTTTTTTTTTTTTTGTATTCTTCTTTGATTGGCATAAATCTACAAGTACACGCATAGCTTCGATGAACTATGGAGCCAGAGTTTTGCAACCACACCTCTTACTCTGCGGAACATGTGCTATGTTCGACGTCTCGCTTGTACTTGTTGATACTTCTTGTGAACTGCAAACTGTGTATTGCAGATAACATCAACGTATTCACCATTCCATAGATGAATAAATAGCTAAGGATATTTGTTTGGTAAACATAGTAAGAGCGGAGTGTATGCATATTTACCTTTGGCCTTGTCGGTCTACTGATGTCTGGGATGACTGATTTCTCATGGCCATGTCACTAGTCCAATTTTTTCTGATGCAAGCATGTGCAGATGAACATCAGGACTAAACAAGCATATGCATTGTATACTTTCCATCAGAAGGACTAAATAAGCGTAAAATTGTATGCATCTGATTTTTTTGACTGGAAAAATGTGTAACAGTAAATAGGGCATGAGGGCGGGGCACCACTGCCAATCTGTATATCGCGGACCCCCGAAATCCAGGGGAGAAACCTTGAACCCGCCAGCCCGACACCCACAATCCACAAAGTGGGGAAGTATGGAATAAGGTATAAGCGCGACCATATATGTGAAACTGTTAGTCTGCCAACTGACGCATCAAGGCATTTTCGGAAAGACCACTAAGCAGATCAATTAGAAAACAAAAGGAATAATAGAAAATGGAAAAAGTAGAAATAGGTAGGGAAGAAAGGCCCATTGCTGCCAAGCCATCGTTTTCTAGTCTAATATTATATGCCCTCGCCCAGTTTGTATATTTAATTTACCAGCACATTTGTTATACCTTTTAGAAGATTGAACTATAGAACCCTCTGTTGTTGCACAGAACAATTCATCTTCATGTCCAACCAACCTATTTTTTCCAAGGTAGCAACGCCAAATATGAAATGGACATGAAAGCAAGTTACTATGAAGATAGATATGTAAAAGAAAGAGAAACAGGTCTATTTATTCCAATGTAACAACAAACAAAATACGCAAAATATATTATATTTGAAGGAAGAAAAGAAGGAAAAAAGAAGAAGGTGCAAAGCAGCACAACAAGCACAACAAATATATAGACTGTAAATGAAAAAATGAACACCGGAATATGAAATAAGAGTACCGGTATCCACTTCTGTAATTTCTCTTCTACATTCCCGCCAAAGAGTCCATCGCCCTCTCCGGCCATTATATTTGTTTAAATGTAGCAATGCAATGAAAACACAACGGACATGAAGTAGGTTAGCATGCAAGAAGGCATGTAATGAAGATAAGTTATCATGTACGAAGGTACACAACATCTACATACAATAAAATAGGTGAACACATATACAGAAAATAAATGAAATACAAAACAACACAATATGAAATAACAGTACAAGCATGCACCTTTCTATCTCCTCTTCAACTGATGCAGTCAAGACTCCATCATTTTCTCCAGCTATTATGTTTGTTGGAATGTGGGAACGCACAAAATACATTGAAAATGAATGGAAGCTGGTATGCACTGGAGAAAAATTAATATGTTCATACAGTAAAAGAGACTCAATGAACAATCTAAAAGATAGGCATAAACATGAACCTTTGTGCTTCTCCATCCATCGTTGTAAATGTGTAATTTTTTTTCCCTGTCCATAATGTATTACAAGCCACAACATATTACGAAATTGCATAGCCGTAGCTAAATGATTTATGGCTTTCCATGGAAAAGTATCCAGATATGCTTCCACCGATGGAAATAAATGTTATTTATCCTCTACACATATTGGTGTGCCCGCAATACAATATTTTGGTTTTCCGTGGCAAACTACCCAAATATGCTTCCAGACATGGAAATATAATTTTGCAGAATCTTTGTTGTACATATCATATCTCAAGTACAAGACAAATTGTATCGTGGGAACACCAGTTTGTGTAGAGCACAAAGAACATGTATTGTCATATGGGCACATTTCTCCATACATGGTTTATAAATGCATCCTGCATATGCTTTATTTTAACAAAAAAACAATGGATATTGCAATTTCGCATGTACTTCTTGAACTATTTTTCATGCAACTATTTTATTTCATGCCCACACTGAAGCACCAACAAAATATCACAGTAGAACAGATATCGACCTCACCATACAAGGAAAATAACACAACTTCATGTCGACTTGTGGGTGTAGGGGATGAACACTGTAAAGTGCCCAAAAAACAATAATAATCAAAACAAAAACAAAAAAACAGCTGCAACTACTGCTGCAGAACCCCAAACCTGCAAATCCGAATCAAACAAAAGAAAACAACAAGCACCAAACCAGCAAGAAATCACGAATAGGCCCAACTGCAACCCCAGGTCCCCAAAGCGTAAACCCGAGCCAAGCAAACACAAACAACAACCCACGAACCAAAGAACCAATGAACAAGCAACAACCACCGAACCAATAAACAACATATGTATCTCCAACAATTACGAAACTGCATCTGAAGCACAGAAGGAACCAGAAACATATGATGAGCATGCCAGTAGAAATAAACAAACATTCTTACTTGCAAATTGTAAACACTGAACAACAAACAAGGAATAGAAAATAAAACTATGGCATGGAAACTTACTCCGGAACGATGAAAGGCAGAAGTGCAAGTCGAATTGTGAACCAAACAACAAGCAGCAACCGACGAACCAACAAAGAAGAAGCACTCATCGAACCAGTAAACAATGTATGTAGCTTCAACGATGACGAAATTGTGTTGCAAATCTAGAAGAAGGATGAAACATACAATGCCTATTCAACTGGCGGTGGACAACAATATTGTGCAAAATCACTACAACATTGTATGGAAATTTTCGAGGAAAAATGTACTCCAAGAAGCATATTTAGATAAACATTTAAGTCTTTCAGGCTATCTAAGGACCTCGCGGTATGAAAACATTTAAGTTGTCATGCTTGTTGGAGGACCTCGCATCATGTAAACATTTAAGCTGTCAGGCCTATTCAAGAACCTCAAAAAAAGTGTCAATACATTCCAATACAAATACATGCGGCAAGGACATTATAAACTTTGGAATTATCGAGCACTATAAAGCTTTGATATCTAAACATTTCAATATGATTAGTACAAATAAAAACTTTAGGATATATTCAACTAGCAAAAAATGCTAAGACATACATTCGAAGTAATGCTAGCATTAATCCACCTTCAAGCAATACATAGGAAAAATATATGATTCAAAAAGAATGTATACGATAAAAAAGTTTGGATATCTTACCATATAAAACATTGGGAATAGTGAAGTCGGCAATAAGACCTCCAATCTTTTATCCAATCAGATAAGTACATATATGGTACTTTTTATTATACAAAAATCAATGTTTTTAGTTCCCTAGCTCCAACAATAGATATTATGCAAATATGTGTGGTCAAAGGACAAACTAATATGTAGTCAATGAATTATCGATCGCTATAGTCCCTCTATGTCTACGATAGGGACTAATAAGGCCTTGGTATAAATATACTCCAAGGGTTGTATACTTTGTTGATATTATTTATTTAAATATTCATTATTCTTCTTTTTATTATTGAGATGGTGATGTTTTTATTCTATACTAGTCAAGATATGGTGAGTATTCATCATAGTGAAAAGGTAGAATTTGACATTTCTTCCCGACTTTTAATCCCATGAGTTGTGCATTTTTTAAGGGTGAAATATTGGACATGGAGGTAGTGAGTTGTAGAGGTTCATGAGATGAATCAAACTACATAATTATGTGATCCCCATAAGAGATATCTACTTTTCCAAGGTCTATTAAGCATCTTGGAAGAGAGATTCAAAGGGAACTCTATGATTAGTCTAGTATTGTTTTCTCTAATATTTCACTTTCTATTTTATTCCTTCACCACCTTTAACAATTTCCCTATAGTTTATTATTATAATAACAAAATAAATAGTTTATCAACAAAACTTGCATAGGCATAAGTGTAATATCCCTAGGTCGAACCCAATTGTAATGTAAATGAAAATGTACTTAATCTGGTGAGTTGTTTGATAGCATTTTTGTATGCACCTTTCATGGCATAGTGCACACATGTACTGCGCAGTAAAATGATGAAGTGTGCACATTCCTAGATACCGTGCACAACAACTTGAGTGCACGCGATATTGAGGCCAGGGAGCCTTTTGTGTATATGTTTCATTTTATAGGCTGGTGAGCCAATTATTATAAGCTAGGATGCTTATGTTTTGATTAGGCTAGACATCCTAGATGTTAAAGGCCAGTGCGCCTACTTTTGTATACATCTCATAATTAATATAAAATACATCGTTGCACGCATACTGACCATGATAAAAGAGATGGGGGACTAAAATCCACTAGTTACGGAAAGGGAGGGCTAAAAGTTAAGGAAAGTGACTAAGCTAGGGAGCTTAAGCCAAAAAGGAATATTACATTAATATTTCTTAAAGCATAAAGTATGGATAATTATGTTATCCTAAGTTCCAAAGTTGGGGACAAGTGTGCCAAAGTAGCTCCCAACATGACAAGTGTCAAGTTGGGGACATGCATACATATTGTTGGGACTTAGTTCATTTCCTATCATATTTTCCATCATTCTTCCCATCATTCCTTCCATCATTCAGTCATCTAGTCAATCATCCATGAGAATGCACACACTCATTGAGTTATCTTTCGTATATTCATGACTGTACCTAAACTTGTATCCATAGCCATTTTTTGTTCATGTAGTTGGTTAGCTTGGGATCTAGACTGAAGAAGTGGGTTGTTGGGCCCATGGGATATTGAAGAGGCGGGTTGTCAGGCCTGTGAGAAATTTCTCTCTGGGTGAGAGAATTGTTGGGAATTGATTTCCTGAAGGTGTTGAAATGCAGCTACAGTGCTCTGAGACTTCTTGTCTGGCTTGTTGTTGAAGCCTGGAAAGAAAGTGGGGCAGCCGAAGGACTGTTGAGCAGATAAGGGGCACACTTCCTGGGGTGGGACAAGCATATGGGGAATGAGGAACTATAAGTTGTTAGTTTGAGTTGGCACCTGAGACAGAGTGTTTCTTGTTGTCTATGAGCCTTTAGCCTGGCTAGGAATCCCTTTACCCGGGTGGAGTTTAGTCCCAGCTCGTGGATGACTCATTGTTGAGAGTGGTGAACAGTGTGGTCTAAGGCTGGGAGGTTTGTTGAAGTTCTGCACACAGTTGGTGACATTCTTACCAATATAAGTGTCAACTGTGTGATACATTTACATGTTGCATTGTTAATTACGTGTCTATTTTATGGGTTTATCTTATGCATGTTTATAATTGTCTGTATATTTATGGGTATTGCCTGTATATGCTGCATGTATACGTCTAATGTTATTTCAGTATGAATTTGTACATTTACATATGTATTTGTATGTTTACGTTTTATATATATGCTTTCGCAAGAGTTCAGTGTGTATATATTTTAATAGCATGCAGTTCTAATAATTTATGTGGCATAGTTCAATTGGATATTGGGTATGTTACAATATGTTCCACAGAGAGAACGAAAGAGTTCTCTAGTGTAGCATGGCCTAGGAATGGATGGCCAAGGACGTTACAATATGGTATTAGAGCTTCAATTTTCAACACTAAGCCTGGATGGGCCCAAAAAGTTGAGTTGAAGCGAAATGTCACAGAGGATTTATTTCGAAGTGGCCAGTTTTCAGTTTGTAGAGCGTCAATGGTAAAAGGTAACAACAATTGGGCAAAATTGGGGAAAAGCCCCAATTTCTGTTGTTAAATTCATGAGAAAATGGAGAAATTCGTCCAAGTGATGAGATATTCCCGATTTAATATTTGTTCTAGCAAATTCGGATCTAGAATGGGTCAAATTTGAAGTTACAGTGAAGCCATGACAGATGGAGCAAGTTTAGTGGTTAAAATTCTCAATTCACGAATTGATTTTGGATAAATTCGTTCCAGAAATGCCAACTTACAACGATTTGTTGTTGCATAGGTTGAACTGGCGTTATCGGGGTGAAATTGAACAAAATTCATGGTTGCATAATGTCAATGGTAAATTGGGTAAAAAGTTAAGCCAAAAGCCCCAATTTCTGCAGTGGAATTTACAAGGAATTGATGCGCATAAAAATGAATGTGCACAGGTGGGCGCACTAAAAATGCATGATGCACAGTGAAAATCTTGTGATAGGTCAAATTTGGCAGTGCACGGCAAGATATTGGCGTGCAGATGCATGCACTAAATTTTGGTGTTGCGCGGAAAAATGTTAGTGTCCAGGTGTGCACGCTAAATTTTGGTGTCGCGGGGAAAAATGTTAGTGTGCGGGTGTGCGCGCTAAATTTCAGCGTCGTGCATAAAAATGTTGGTGTAGAGGACCGCGCAATAAATTTAGCATTGTGTGGTGTGCATACGCATAAAATGTTCAAGCGGTGCACACGGTGCACACACATATAATAATGGCGCACGTGGTGTGCGCAGTATTCGCTGAGCGTAGAGAAACTTTGTTGGTGCGCGTGCAATATGGGTATATGTTGTCACACGACAGTTTAGTTAATGATGCGCGCAGATTATTGGTGTGCAGTGGGGGCGTACTAAAATTTGGCATGGTGCAACGTGTAGATTACAATGCGCACGGAATATCAATGTGCGATACAAAAACTACACACGGTGGATATTGGCATGCGACATAAAAGTAGTGGGCGCAAGTTATTGGCGCGACAAAGAAGTGATGCACAGTGGTTATAGGTGCACGAAGCATGATTTACCTTGTGATGTTTTTGTGCATGGTAAATATGGGTGTACAGGTTGAAATTTGTGCACGCGAAGTTGTTTGAAGGGTGAACAACAACAGAAAACCAATGATTTCCTGCGACGTTTTATATCATTTGAATGTCATCTATTTGCAATGCGGTCTTGAGGCCCTTAAGAGATTTTTTAGCAATGCAAAAACCACGAGAATAAAGTGTGCCAAGGCACACTCTGTCTATGTAGCTCAAACAAAATAGCTCGAAGAGAGCTTTCTAATGGTGTAAATTGTTCGTTAAACTGAGCATTTTTTAGAATGTTACAACACAAATAGTGAAGGGTAAATTTTAAGACCCATCTAACTTCAAAGAGCCATAACTTTCTACTTTGAAATAAGATTAAGGTGTAGGATAAGTCAATGGAAATATATTGAGCCATAGAAGTCATTACAAGAGCTGAATTAAATTTATGCGCAAGTTAAAAGTGTTTAATATGGCAATTAAGGTACATGTAGCATATCAGTTACAATATGGTATTTTGGCCTAGAACTTCATCCGGTTGTAACTAGCATTCCAAAACCCATAAATAGGTGAAACTTGGAGAGAGTGTCCATAATATGTATATCAAGAAACCCAATTTATCTCCTACGAAAATTCCAAAGGAGTAGGTGCAAAAATGCATATTACAACGTAGAGTTGCGCCAAGTTGAAAAATGAACAGAAAAATTAATGGACAATTTTCAACTAACCATAACTTTCTGCTCAAGACTCGGAATTGAGCATGGGAGTAGGCGTTGGGAAGGTGTTGGAAAGTGGAATCTAAATATCCACCCAAAAAATTGATTTGGGCATTCAATTTTCCAGGAAATCAAAAGAAATAATTCTGATATATATTATTGAACCAGAATGGTTCATATTTTCATGAAATTATTGAAACAGTTAGCCTGACAAAGTTTTGTTGGTTGCACATTTTGCAGAGTTAACAACAACTAGATCAGATCAAGATCAACATAGATTCCAGAGAAATGGAAGAGGCACAAGGGACTTACATTCAGGAGGATGAGATTAGAGGGATGGATGTCCATTTGGGCATTGAAGGAATAAACTCCAATGGACATAGAGATGAAAGGAATGAAAACATGAATATGGCTGAGACCATTAAAAATTTGTAGAAGGATTTCCAAAGCCATAAATCTGAGAATGAAAGGCTTATGAAAGAAAAGGAGAAGCAGGATGACTTCAACATGAAGTTAATGCAAAGCTTGAACCGAATAGAAAAGAAATTGGACAAGGAGAGTGGCTCAAGCAAATCAGGAAGTCACATGCCTCCTGATGAGAAAAGAAAAAACAAAATATTTAGCAGACATCACCACCACTCCCAGAGGCATTCCAATAAGAGAGCACACAACAACTTGAGTCCATCCTCTGTCAGGAATCATAAGGGGTATATGGTGGATGACCTATGTGGAGAAATGAACAAAATCAAACATCCTACATTTGATGGTGAGCACAAGAAGGATGAAGATGCAGAGACATGGTTGTTGGGAATGAGAAAGTATTTCCAATTGCATAATTATTCTTCTCATGTAGAAGCTAGAATTTCTATCTATCAACTCAAGGGAAAGGCATCCATGTGGTGGAATCATCTTGTGCAGGTGCAACACATTAAAGAGAAAAGTGTTACTTGGAGGGAATTCAAGAAGTATTTTGAGAAGAAATACTTGACTAAGAGATACTATGACAAGAAAATGAAAGAGTTATTTGAACTCAAGCTTGGGAGTATGACAATAGATGAATATGAGAGAAGGTTTTTAGAACTGCTGAAGTATGTCTCTTTCATCAAGGATGAGACATTTAAGATTCAAAGGTATTTGAGTGGATTGCCATCATTCATCAATGAAAAAATACAGTATGATGATCCAAAGATATTGGAGGAGACCATAAGGGGAGCTAAATGTCTGTATGATCAACAAAAATCAAGTCCAACTTTCCAAAAATCTTGGGAAGACAAAAAGAAATTCAATGTGGATCAGAGGAAGAAGGGATCTAAGCCAACATTCTTCAGAAATAATCCAAGGGGACAACAAACTCCTAGAGAGACCAGAACGATTGAGACAGGGGGTCAAAGGCCAAGGCAACCACCTATTCAATGTTGGGGTTGCAAAGGACATCACATGTTCAGAGATTGTCCTCACAGAGGTGAAAAAGGGAGAACTGTGAACAATGTACAACAAGCTAAAATAGTGGAGGACATGGGAAGAAATGTGCCAAGAATCTATATATCCCTAAACAACAAGCAAGCAGAGTATCAGTCACATATGATTGAAGTGGAAGGTGTGGCCAACAACCAAACCATTACTATTTTAATTGATTGAGGAGCTAGTCATAGTTATATAGATCCTAAGATGGTGGAAAGTTTGCATTTTCCAAGAACCAAGAATGGAAAATCTTGGTTGGTGCAGCTGGCTACATGAGCCAAAAGAAAAGTTAATGAGATGGTTAATTCATGTCTTATGGACATGAATGGACTGAACACCAAGGAAGATTTGAACATATTTCCTTTAGGTTCCTATGATTGTCTAATTGGGATGGATTCATTGGACCAACATCATGCTCTACTAGACTATCATAACAAGGCATTTAATTGCTTGGATGAGAAAGGGACCCTAAGGAAGGTGTGGGGAATTCCCAGGGCAATAACCATCACAGAAATTTCAGCATTGCAGCTGAAGAAATGTTACAGAAAAGGGTGTCAAATATTTGCAACTCATATGGAAGAGACACCCAAAGATAAGGTGTCAAATTTCGAAAATCATGCAGTCCTGGAAGAATTTGAAGATGTATTCAAGGAGGTACCAGGACTACCCCCAAAGAGAGATATTGATTTCTCTATAAATTTAATGCATGGAGCAGCTCCAGTCTCAAAGACTCCTTACAAGATGAGTATACCGGAATTGAAGGAGTTGCAAATGCAGCTTGAAGAGTTTCTGAAGAAGGGGTATATACACCCAAGTGTGTCAAATTGGGGTGCCCTAGTCTTGTTTGTGAAGAAGAAGATGGGACATTAAGATTGTGCATTGATTTTAGACAACTGAATAAAGTGATTGTTAAAAACAAGTATCCTTTGCCAAGGATTGGTGATCTTTTTGATCAATTGAAGGATGCAAGGATATTTTCAAAGATAGATCCCAGGTTAGGATACCATCAGGTAAGGATTAAAGAGGAAGATATCAGCAAGACCACCTTCAAGACAAGGTATGGTCATTATGAGTTCACAGTGGTGCCATTTGGGTTGTCAAATGCACCAACTATTTTCATGTGCTTAATGAATGGTGTTTTCCAAGAATATTTAGACAAGTTTTTCATTGTCTTTTTGGATGACATTCTTATATATTCCAAGTCAGAAGAACAGTATGAACATCATTTGAGGATGGTGTTGCAAGTATTAAGGGAGCATCATTTGTATTCCAAATTGAGCAACTGTTCATTTTAACAGAAGCAAATTCATTGTTTGGGGCATATCATTTCAAAGGATGTGATAACAATGGATCCTGAGAAGATAGAATCCATTAGAGAATGGTCAACACGAAAGAATGTGACATAAGTAATATCATTCATGGGCCTTGCAGGCTACTATAGAAGATTTATCGAAGGATTATCAAAGATTGCACACCCAATCACTTCCTTACAGAAGAAGGGTGTGAATTTTCAGTGGACATTGGATTGTGAAAAGAGTTTCCAACACTTGAAACAATTATTAACAAGTGCTCCAATACTAAGGATTGCAGACCCAAATGAAGACTTCATTGTATGCACAGATGCATGTAAAGAAGGACTTGGCGGAGTCCTTAGTCAAAATGGGTTTGTTATATCTTATGAGTCAAGGAAGTTGAAGGAGCATGAAATACACTATGCCACTCATGATTTGGAGTTGGCAGCCATAGTGCATGCCTTGAGTAAATGGAGACACTACCTCATGGGGAAAAGGTTTGAGATAAGAACATACCATAATGGTCTGAAATATGTATCTGATCAGCCAACTCTAAATGCTAGGTAAATCAGTGAATATGACTTTGATATAAAGAATATCAAAGGGAAAGAGACCAAAGTGGTTGATGCAATTAGCAGAAGAGTGCATGAATTGCATGCTACAGCGATTAGCATGTACCAATCAGATTTGAAAGACAAAATTATAGAGGTTGCCAAATCAGATTTTCAATACAAGGAATTAGTGGCAAAATTACAACAAGGTAATTTGCAACAGAAAATTGAAGATTACAAGCTAGATAATGATGAAATTCTCATGTACAAGGGCAAAATTTATGTACCAAATTCTCAAGAATTGAAAAAATTGATATTGAGAGAAATGTATAATGTGCCTTATGCTGGGCACCCAGGATATCAGAAAACTATTGCAGTTGTCAAGAGACAATATTATTGGCCATGCATGAAGAAAGAGGTTGTTGATTTTATTGCTATATGTTTGGAATGTCAAAAGGTAAAGGCTAAGCATAGACACCCAGCTGGTTTGCTACAACTATTACCCATTCTTGAGTGGAAATGGGGAGTTGTAACAATGGATTTCATCACCAAACTTCCCAGAACAAACAAGCAACATGATTCTATCATGGTAGTGGTGGATAAGCTTACTAAAGTTGCCCATTTTATTCCAGATAAGCTCACTCACAAGGCAGCCAATATTGTTGATGTTTATATGAATGAAATTTCTAGATTACATGGCATACCCAAGACAATTGTGTCTGGCAGAGATCCAAAATTTACCTCAAAATTTTGGAAAGGATGATTTAATGGATTTGGAACAAATTTGAATTTTAGTACTTCTTATCATCTAGAATCAGATGGGAAAACAGAGAGGGTGAATCAAGTAATTGAATATATGTTGAGGATGTATGTGATGGATAAATCATCAAAATGGGAAGACTACCTACACTTGGTAGAGTTTTCTTATAACAATGGGTACCAAGGATATATAAAGATAAGCCCATTTGAGACACTTTATGGAAGAAAGTGAAACACACCAGTAAGTTGGGATAACCTAGCAGACAGAGAAATGGTTGGGTCAGATTTTCTCAGGGAAATGGAGGAGCAAATGATTAAAATAAAAAATAAAATTTAAAGGCTTCCCAAGACAGACAGAAAAGTTATGTTGATAAGGGTAGAACTCACATGGAATTTAAAGTGGGTGACCATGTATTCCTGAAAGTGAAGACCAACATAAGTTCCCTGAAGTTGGGCAATTGTTCAAAGTTGGCAACTCGCTATTGTGGGTTGTTTGAAATCATAGAGAGGATTGGTCCAGTAGCTTATCTGATTGCATTGCCTACATCTATGTCTGTTCATAATGTATTCCATGTATCATTGCTCAAGAAATATATACCTGATGTTAATCATGTTATTGATTGGAATGTGATTCAGGTGGAGCAAGAAGGTGCTTTCCAAGTGCATACGGTGCACATTATGGACTGGAAAATCAAACAACTCTAGAATCGAGCCATAGGGATTGTAAAGGTCCAATGGAATTGCTACAGTCTTGAGGACGCTACTTGGGAGCATGAGGATGCAATGCGGTCAGAATACCCGCATCTTTTTGAGGATTTTTGAAATTTTGTTGTATATGGGTACATGATCCACTAAGGACAGTGCATAAATAAGGGGAGGGGATTGTAATATCCCTAGGTCAAACCCAATTGTAATGTAAATGAAAATGTACTTAAGGTGGTGAGTTGTTTGATATCATTTTTGTATCCACCTTTCATGGCATAGTGCGCACATGTATTGTGCAGTAAAATGATGAAGTGTGCACATTCCTAGATACCGTGTGCAGCAACTTGAGTGCGCACGATATTGAGGCTAGGGAGCCTTTTGTGTATATGTTGCATTTTATAGGCTGGTGAGCTAGTTATTATAAGCTAGGATGATTATGTTTTGATTAGGCCGGAGAGCCTATATGTTAAAGGCCAGTGTGCCTACTTTTGTATATATCTCATAATTAATATAAAATACATCGTTGCACGCAGACCGACCACGATTAAAGAGATGGGGGACTAAACTCCACTAGTTAGGGAAAGGGATAGCTAAAAGTTAAGGAAAGTGGATAAGCTAGGGAGCTTAAGCCAAAAAGGAATATTATATTTAATGTTTCTTAAAGCATAAAGTATGGATAATTATTTTATCCTAAGTTCCAAAGTTGGGAACAAGTGGGCCAAAGTAGTTCCCAACATGACAAGTGTCAAGTTGGGGACATGCATACTTATTGTTGGGACTTAGTTCATTTCCAATCATATTTTCCATCATTCTTCCCATCATTCCTTCCATCGTTCAGTCATCCAGTCAATCATCCATGAGCATGCACACACCCATTGAGCTATCTTTTGTATCTTCATGATTGTACCTAAACTTGTATCCATAGTCATTTTGTGTTCGTGTAGCTGGTTAGCTTGGGAGATGGACTAAAGAAGTGGGTTGTCAGGCCCATGGGATATTGAAGAGGTGGGTTGTCATGCTCGTGGGATATTGAAGAGGCGGGTTGTCAGGCTCTTGTGATATTGAAGAGGTGGGTTGGCATGCCCATGGGATATTGAAGAGACGGGTTGTCAGGCCCGTGAGAAATTTCTCTCTAGGTGAGAGAATGGTTGGGAATTGATTTCATGAAGGTGTTGAACTGCAACTACAGTGCTCTGAGACTTCTTGTCTGACCTATTTTTGAAGCCTGGAAAGGAAGTGGGGCAGCCGAAGGACTGTTGAGCAGAGAAGGGGCACACTTCCTGGGGTGGGATAGGCATGTGAGGAATGAAGGACTGTAGGCTTTTAGTTTGAGTTGGCACCTGAGACAGAGCCTTTCCTATTGTATATGAGCCTTTAGTCTGGCTAGGAATCCCTTTACCCGGGTGGAGTTTAGTCCCATCTTGGGGGTGACTCACTGTTGAGAGTGATGAACAGTGTGGTATAAGGCTGGGAGGTTCGTGGAAGGTCTACACGCAGTTGGTGACATTATTACCAAGATAAGTGCCAACTTTGTGATACATTTACATGATGCATTGTTAATTACTTGTGTATTTTATGGGTTTATCTTATGCGTGTTTATAATTGTCTATATATATGCTTCTGCAAGAGTTCTGTGTGTATATATTTTAATAGAATGCAGTTCGAAAATTTTGTGTGGCATAGCTCAGTTGAATCTGGGTATGTTACAGTATGTTTTTCAAAGAGAACAAAAGAGTTCTTTGGTGTAGCGTGGCTCAGGCATGGATGGTCGCGGACATTACAATATGGTACCAGAGCTTCAGTTTTCAACACTGAGCCTGGATGGGACGAGAAAGTTGAGTTGAAGCGAAATGTCACAGAGGATTTATTTTGAAGTGGCCAAATTTCAATTTGTAGAGCATCCATGGTAAAAGGTAACAACAACTGAGCGGAATTGGGGAAAAGCCCCAATTTCTATTGTTAAATTCATGAGAAAATGGATAAATTCGTCCAAGTGATGAGATATTCCCGATTTAACATTTGTTCTAGCAAATTCGGATTAGAATGGGTCGAATTTGAAGTTACAGTGAAGCCATGACAGATGAAGCGAGTTTAGTGGTTAAAATTCTCAATTCACGAATTGATTTTGGATAAATTTGTTCCAGAAATGTCAACTTACAACGATTTGTTGTTGCATAGGTTGAACTGGTGTTATCGGGGTGAAATTGAACAAAATTCATGGTTGCAGAATGTCGATGGTAAATTGGGGAAAATGTTAAGCCAAAAGCCCCAATTTCTGCAGCGGAATTCACGAGGAATTGATGCGCACAAAAATGAATGTGCATAGGTGGGCGCACTAAAAATGCATGATGCGCAGTGAAAATCTTGTGATAGGTAAAATTTGGCACTGCACGGAAAGATATTGGCATGTTGGTGGACGCGATAAATTTTGGTGTTGCGCGGAAAAATGTTAGTTTGCAGGTGTGCGCACTAAATTTCGGTGCCACGCGGAAAAATGTTAGTGTGCGGGTGTGCGCGCTAAATTTTGGCGCCCCTCGAGAAAAGGTGCACAGGACCGTGCAATAAATTTAGCATTGAACAGTGTGCATATGCATAAAAGGTGCACGCAGTGCACACACATCTAATAATGGCGCGCATGGTGTGCGCAGTATTCACTGAGTGCAGAGAAACTTTGTTGGTGTGCGCGCAATATGGGTATATGTTGTCACGCGACAGTTTAGTTAATGGTGCGCGCAGAGTATTGGTGCCCAGTGGGGGCGTACTAAAATTTGGCATGGTGCAACATGTAGATTACAATGCGCACATAATATCAGCGCATGATACAAAAACTGTGTGCGGTGGATATTGGCGCATGACACAAAAGTAGTGCGCACAAGTTATTGGTGCGACAGAGAAGTGATGCACAGTGGTTATAGGTGCGCGAAGCATGATTTACCTTGTGATGTTTCTGCACATGGTAAGCATGGGTGTACAGGTTGAAATTTGTGCGCGTGAAGTTGTTTGAAGGGTAAACAACAGTAGAAAACCAATGATTTTCTACGACGTTTTATATCATTTGAACATCATCTATTTGCAGTGTGTTTTTTAGGCCCTTAAGAGAGTTTTTAGCAACGCAAAAACCACAAGAACAGAGTGTGCCAAGGCACACTCTGTCTTTCTGCAGCTCAAATAAAAGAGCTCGGAGAGAGCTTTCTAATGGTGTAAATTGTTCGTCAAACGAAGCATTTTTTAGAAGGTTACAACACAAATAGTGAAGGGTAAATTTTAAGACCCAACTAACTTCAAAGAGCCATAACATTATGCTCCGGAATTAGATTGAGGCGCAAGAGAAGTAAATGGAAATATATTGAGCCATAGAAGACATTTCAAGAGCTGAATTAAATTTATGGGAAATTTAAAAGTGTTTAATATGGCAATTAAGGTACCTGTAGCATATCAGTTACAATATGGTATTTTGGCCTAGAACTTCAGCCGGCTGTAACTAGCATTACAGAACCCATAAATAAGTAAAACTTGGACAGAGTGTCCATAAGATGTATATGAAGAAACCCAATTGAGATCCTATAAAAATTACAAAGGATTAGGTGCAAAAATGCATATTGCAGCGCAGAGTTGCGCCAAGTTGAAAATGAACAGAAAAATTAATGGACAATTTTCAAATAACCATAAATTTCTCCTCAAGACTTGGAATTGAGAATGGGAGTAGGTGTTGGAAAATGGAATAAATATCCACCCAGAAAATTGATTTGGGCATTCAATTTTCCAGGAAATCGGAAGAAAGAATTCTGATATATATTATTGAACCAGAATGGTTCATATTTTCATAAAATTGTTGAAACAGTTAACCTGACAAAGTTTTGTTGGTTGCACATTTTGCAGAGTTAACAACAAATAGATCAGATCAAGATCAACATATATTCCAGAGTAATGGAAGAGGCACAAGGGACTTATAGTCATGAGGATGAGATTAGAGGGATGGATGTCCATTTGGGCATTGAAGTAACAAACTCCAATGGACATGGAGATGAAAGGAATGAAAACATGAATATGGCCGAGACCATTAAAAAATTGCAGAAGGATGTCCAAAGACATAAAGATGATAATGAAAGGCTTATGAAAGCTAAGGAGAAGCAGGATGAATTCAACATGAAGTTAATGCAGAGCTTGAACCGAATAGAAAAGAAATTGGACAAGGAGAGTGGCTCAAGCAAATCAATAAGTCACAGGCCTCCTGATGAGAAAAGAAAAACCATAAGTGTAAGAAGACATCACCACCACTCCTCGAGGCATTCCAATAAGAGATCACATAGTAGCTCGAGTCCATCCCCTGTCAGGAAGCATAAGGAGTCTGGGGTGGATGAGCTATGAGGATAAATGAACAAAACCAAACCTCCTACATTTGATGGTGAGCACAAGAAGGATGAAGATGCAGAGACATGGTTGTTGGGCATGAGAAAGTATTTTCAATTGCATAATTATTCTTCTCATGCAGAAGTAATAATTGCTATCTATCAACTCAAGGGAAATACATCCATGTGGTGGGATCATCTTGTGCAGGTGCATCACATTAAAGAGAAAAGTGTTACTTGGAGGGAATTCAAGAAGTATTTTGAAAAGAAATACTTGACTAAGAGATACTATGACAAGAAAATGAAAAAGTTCTTTGAACTCAATATTGGGAGTATGACAATAGATGAATATGAGATAAGGTTTTTAGAACTGTTGAAGTATGTCTCTTTCATCAAGGATGAGACAATTAAGATTCAAAGGTATTTGAGTGGATTACCATCATTAATCAGTGACAAAATACAGTATGAAGATCCAAAGACATTGGAGGAGACCATAAGGCGAGCTAAATGCCTATATGATCAACAAAAATCAAGGCCAACTTTCCAAAAATCTTGGGAAGAAAAAAATAAATTCAAGGTGGATCAAAGGAAGAAGGGATCTAAGCCACCATTCTTTAGAAATAATCCACAGGGACAACAAACTCTTAGAGAGCCAAAAATGATTGAGATAGAGGGTCAACGACCAAGGCATCCACCTATTCAATGTTAGGGTTGTAAAGGAGATCACATGTTCATAGATTATCCTCACAGAGGTGAAAAAGGGAGAATTTTTCACAATGTACATCAAGTTGAAACAGTGGAGGACATGGGAAGAAATGTGCCAAGGATCTATGTAGCCCTGGACAACAAGCAAGCAGAGTATCAGTCACATATGATTGAAGTGGAAGGTATGATCAACAACCAAACCATTGCTATTTTAATTGATTCACGAGCTAGTCATAGTTATATAGATCGTAAGATGGTGGAAAGTTTTCATTTGCCAAGAAGCAAGCATGGAAAATATTGGTTGGTGTAACTGGCTTCAGGAGCCAAAAGAAAAGTTAATAAGATGGTTAAGTCATGTCTTATGGACATGAATGGACTGAACACCAAGGAAGATTTGAACATATTGCCTTTAGGTTCCTATGACTGTCTAATTGGGATGGATTGGTTGGACCAACATCATGCTCTCCTAGACTATCATAACAAGGCCTTTACTTGATTGGATGAGGAAGGGACCCTAAGGAAGGTGCAGGGAATTCCCAGGGTAGTAACCATCAGAGAAATTTTAGCATTGCAGCTGAAGAAATGTTACAGAAAAGGGTTTCAAATATTTGCAGCTCATATGGAAGAGACACCTAAAGATAAGGTGCCAAATTTGGAAGATCATGTAGTCCTGGAAGAATTTGAAGATGTATTCAAGGAGGTACCAGGACTACCCCCAAAGAGAGATATTGATTTCTATATAAATTTAATGCCTAGAGAAGCTCCAATGTCAAAGACTCCTTACAGGATGAGTACACCAGAATTGAAGGAGTTGCAAATGCAGCTTGACGAACTTATGAAGAAGGGGTATATATGCCCAAGTGTGTCACCTTGGGGTGCCCCAGTCTTGTTCGTGAAAAAGAAATATGGGACATTAAGATTGTGCATTGATTTCAGACAAGTGAAGAAAGTGATTGTTAAGAACAATTATCCTCTGCCAAGGATTGATGATCTTTTTGATCAATTGAAGGATGCAAGGATGTTTTCAAAGATAGATCTCAGGTAAGGATATCATCAGTTAAGGATTAAAGAGGAAGATATACGCAATACCACCTTCAGGACAAGGTATGGTCATTATGAGTTCACAGTGGTGCCATTTGGGTTGTCAAATGCACCAGCTGTTTTCATGTGCTTAATGAATGGTGTTTTCCGAGAACATTTAGACAAGTTTGTCATTGTATTTTTGGATGACATTCTTATATATTCTAAGTCAGAAGAAGAGCATGAACATCATTTGAGGATGGTGTTGCAAGTATTAAGGGAGCATCAGTTGTATGCCAAATTGAGCAATAGCTCATTTTATCATAAGAAAATTCATTATTTGGGGCATATCATTTGAAAGGATGGGATAGCAGTGGATCCTGAGAAGATAGAAGCCATTAGAGAATGGTCAACACCAAAGAATGTGACAGAAGTAAGATCATTCATGGGCCTTGCAGGCTACTATAGGAGATTTATCGAAGGATTCTCAAAGATTGCAGACCCATTCACTTCCTTACAAAAGAAGGGGGTGAAGTTGCAGTGGACATTGGATTGTGAAAAGAGTTTCCAACACTTGAAACAATTATTAACAAGTGCTCCAATACTAAAGATTGTAGACCCAAATGAAGACTTCATTGTATGCACAAATGCATGTAAATAAGGGCTTGGTGCAATCCTCAGTCAAAATGGGTTTGTTATATGTTATGAGTCAAGGAAGTTGAAGGAGCATGAAAGACACTATGCCACTCGTGATTTGGATTTGGCAGCCATAGTGCATGCCTTGAGGAAATGGAGACACTACCTCATGGGGAAAAGGTTTGAGCTAAGAACAAACCATAATGGTCTGAAATATTTATTTGATCAGCCAACTCTAAATGCTAGGCAAAGCAGATGGTTAGAATTTTTAAGCGAATATGACTTTGATATAAAGCATATCAAAGGGAAAGAGAACAAAGTGGTTGATGCACTCAACAAAAGAGTGCATGAATTTCATGCTACAACCATTATCATGTACCAATCAGATTTGAAAGACACAATTATAGAGGTTTCCAAATCAGATTTTCAATACAAGGAATTAGTGGCAAAATTACAGCGAGGTAATTTGCAACAGAAAATTGAAGATTACAAGCTAGATAATGATGAAATTATCATGTACAGGGGCATAATTTATGTACCAAATTCTCGGGAATTGAAAAAACTAATATTCAGAGAAATGCACAATGTGTCTTATTCTGGGCACCCAGGATATCTGAAAACTATTGCAGTTGTGAAGAGCCAATATTATTGGCCAAGCATGAAGAAAGAGGTTGTTGATTTTATTGCCAGATGTTTGGAATTTCAAAAGGTAAAGGTTGAGCATAGACACCCAGCTGGTTTGCTACAGCCATTACCCATTCCTGAGTGGAAATGGGGAGTTGTAACAATGGATTTCATCACCAAATTTCCCAGAACAAACAAGCAACATGATTCTATCATGGTAGTGGTGGATAAGCTTACTAAAGTTGCCCATTTTATTCTGGTTAAGCTCACTCATAAGGAAGCTAACATCGTTGATGTTTATATGAAGGAAATTGCTAGATTACATGGCATACCCAAGACAATTGTGTCTGATAGAGATCCAAAATTTACCTCAAAATTTTGGAAAGGATTATTTAATGGATTTGGAACAAATTTGAATTTTAGTACATCTTATCATCCAGAATCAGATGGGAAAACAGAGAGGGTGAATCAAGTGATTGAAGATATGTTGAGGATGTATGTGATGGATAAACCATCAAAATGGGAAGACTACCTACAGTTGGTAGAGTTTGGTTATAACAATGGGTACCAAGCATCTCTAAAGATGAGCCCATTTGAGGCACTTTATGGCAGAAAGTGCAACACACCAGTAAGTTGGGATAACCCAGCAGACAGAGGAGTGGTTGGGCCAGATTTGCTCGGGGAAATGGAGGAGCAAATGATTAAAATAAAACAAAATTTAAAGGTTGCCCAAGACAGGCGGAAAATTTATGCTGATAAGGGAAGAACTCACAAGGAATTTAAAGTGGGTGACCATGTATTCCTGAAAGTGAAGGCCAACAAAATTTCTTTGAAGTTGGGAAATTGTTCAAAGTTGGCAGCTCGCTATTGTGGGCTATTTGAAATCCTAGAGAGGATTGGCCAATAGCTTATATGATTGCATTGCCTGCATCTATGTCTGTTCATAATGCATTCCATGTATAATTTCTCAAGAAATGTATACCTGATGTTAATTATTTTATTGATTGGAATGTCATTCAGGTGGAGCAAGAAGGCGCTTTCCAAGTGCATCCGGTGCAAATTTTGGGCTGGAAAATCAAAAAGCTCTGAAATCGAGCCATAGGGCTTGTAAAGGTCCAATGGACTTGGTACGGTCCTGAGGATGCTACTTGGGAGCATGAGGATGCAATGCGGGCGGAATACCCGCATCTTTTTGAGGATTTTTGAAATTTTGTTGTATATGGGTACATGATGCACTGAGGACAACGCATAAATAAGGGGAGGGGATTCTAATATCCCTAGGCCGAACCCAATTGTAATGTAAATGAAAATGTACTTAAGTTGGTGAGTTGTTTGATATCATTTTTGTATGCACCTTTCATGGCATAGTGCGCACATGTACTGCGCAATAAAATGATGAAGTGTGCACATTCCTGGATACCGCGCGCAACAACTTGAGTGCGTGCGATATTGAGGCCAGGGAGCCTTTTGTGTATATGTTGTGTTTTATAGGCTGGTGAGCCAGTTATTATAATCTAGGATGCTTATGCTTTGATTAGGATGAAGATCCTAGATGTTAAAGGCCAGTGCACCTACTTTTGTATATATCTCATAATTAATATAAAATACATCATTGTGTGCATACCGACCACAATAAAAGAAATGGGGGACTAAACTCCTCTAGTTATGAAAAGAGAGAGCTAAAAGTTAAGGAAAGTGGCTAAGCTAGGGAGCTTAAGCCAAAAATGAATATTATATTAATATTTCTTAAAGAAGAAAGTATGGATAATTATTTTATCCTAAGTTCCAAAGTTGGGGACAAGTGGGCCAAAGTATCTCCCAACATGACAAGTGTCAAGTTGGGGACATGCATACATATTGTTGGAACTTAGTTCATTTCCTATCATCTTTTCCATCATTCTTCCCATCATGCCTTCCATCGTTCAGACATCCAGTCAATCATCCATGAGCATGCACACACCCATTGAGCTATCTTTTGTATCTTCATGATTGTACCTAAACTTGTATCCATAGCCATTTTGTGTTCATGTAGATGGTTAGCTTGGGATATGGACTGAAGAAGCGGGTTGTCAGACTCGTGGGATATTGAAGAGGTGGGTTGTCAAGCCCATGAGCAATTTCTCTCTGGGTGAGTGAATTGTTGGGAATTGATTTCCTGAAGGTGTTGAACTGCAGCTACAGTGCTCTGAGACTTCCTGTCAGGCCTGTTGCTAAATCACGGAAAGGAAGTGGGCCAGTTGAAGGACTATTGAGCAGAGAAGGGGCACACTTCCTGGGGTGGGACAGGAATGTGGGGAATGAGGGGTTGTAGGTTGTTAGTTTGAGTTGGCACCTGAGACAGAGTCTTTCCTGTTGTCTATGAGCCTTTAGCCTGGCTAGGAATCCCTTTACCTAGGTGGAGTTTAGTCCCAACTTGGGGGTGACTCATTGTTGAGAGTGATGAATAATGTGGTCTAAGGCTGGGAGGTTTGTGGAAGGTCTGCACGAAGTTGGTGACATTCTTAACAAGATAAGTGTCAACTCGGTGATACATTTACATGTTGCATTGTTAATTACATGTGTATTTTATGGGTTTATCTTATGCGTGTTTATAACTATCTGTATATTTATGGGTATTTCATGTATATGTTGCATGTATATGTTTAATGTTATTTTAGTATGAATCTGTGCATTTACATATGTATTTGTATGTTTACATTTTATATATATGCTTCCAAAAAAGTTCTGTGTGTATATATTTTAATAGCATGTAGTTCGAAAAATCTATGTGGCATAGCTTAGTTGGATACTGGGTATGTTATAGTATGTTCTGCAGAGAGAACGAAAGAGTTCTTTGGCATAGCATGGCCTGGGCATGGATGGTCGGGGACGTTACAATAAGTCAATTTTGGAAAATGAGTACTACTCGACAATGTTCTCCTTTTAGAGATTTTTAATGGTTGGTCCCTTAGATGTTTTCAAATAATATTATATGGCCTCGTGAATTCATCTCATGCTCTAGAAAAGATGTATTCTATGTGGTTCTACTAGTTCACTATTTTTGGGATATATTTGATAAAACATGTGATGTAGATGCCTTCAAGTTAAAAAATTGTTACACTTTCTATTCTACACATGGTGTTTTCACATAAACAAGGTAATTTGTATTTTTTATTATTTCTCATTCTATGAATGGGATATATCAAACATCTTTTCTTCATTCACAATTACTTTTGTCAATGAACAAAATTGAACCCTTATATCAAGCCTTCCAAGGGGTTCAAATTACTCCTCAAAGAAGTGTAATTCAAAAATTACCCTTCAAAAAACATACACTTGTAATTTATGAAGATAAATAAATATTGTTAAATTTCAAAAGAAGGGTCACATTTTCAACAACTCGTCAATGTTGCGACTCCTACATCATGAGTATTCAATGGTTATTGTACCTTCAATATCAAATGTGGATGGATGTGAATCATGATCAATATTTAGGACTCAACACCCACTACTTGGATTTGGCATCTAAAGACTAAAGTCGCCTTGATTCTCATTGACTCTCAACTATTCATTAGTATAATGTACCCCGTTACAACATTAAATCCATCACATAGTGCACATTCACATAATCCTATCACTATATTGGCATATTTTCCATTTTAAGTGTCACTTAATGAAAAATTGGACATGTTGCCTTCTTGAATCCCCACTTAAAATAATGTGTTATGATCATTGCCACTGCTCATTAATTTGATAATTGGCATTCCATTTATTATCACTTTATTATCCATACTTAATGTGATCAATTCCCACACTATGTCATAATGAGTATTTTTATTTTCTTCACACAAAAATCTCTTGATCATTTTGTTTGGGATAAAAAAACTCTTTCAAATTTTCAAACATATATATGTTCTTGATTAGGTTTATATATGAACCTGCACAAAATGGGAATTCTCAACAAAACAAAAACTAAAATTGTGATTATAGTTGTGAGAATTATGACTATGGAGATTCGGTTTTTTGTATCATCAAATCTCCACTTCTCTATTCTCTAGATTTATCATCCCTAGTTTCACAATATTATGCATATTTATCTACCACATTCTTTCACTTTCTTCTTGATGTTTCTAGAATCAATGACATTTGTATGACAATACTTGCCATGCCAAATATTTTAAGAATGCCCCCAAAGATATATATTCGTGTGCCTTATACCAGGCCAAGATCCATGATATTTTTGTTTCATCCCTAAACACCAAATGGGACCGCACTTGCATAGAATGGAAATAAAATAACATAAATTATAAGAGTGGGGGCACTTCCACACCTAAGGGTTGGATAACACACGTTGATCTAAATAATTGGAGGAACATGTCTCCATGAATAACAACTTGAAGTTGGTTGTTATATTAAAACATAATGAGATGCATATGATAGTGGAGAAACCCCTATTTATAACAATAAGATGCATAAACCCTAACCCTAATATTATATTATGTGTATATACCTTTATCATATAAAGGAGGCCTTTGTATACATATGAATTTATTAGAAAGATATTGATCACCTATGTCGTGATTAGGTACATAACAATGTATCTTTTGCAACCTTGGCTTGGAGAAACATTTTTAATGCCTAGGTGGGATTCTTAATAAAGCTATGTAGAAAGTAAAACAATTATTGTTTTAACATATATATGTATTATGGATTATGTTCTAACATCTACTATAGCATAAAATTTTGTTTGCTTTGAAAAGATAAAGTGTGCAATCAACAATATTAGTAAGAATAATAAACTTGGTGGTCTTGATAAATAATTTCCTTTAGCTCTTGTTTGCATGGATCTAAGAAAGATACAAATCATGGACATATTAGCCTAAATAATCAACCATGTATGCAATCATATTATATTTTCACATTCTTAGAGGCCCATAAATCATTAGAGGGCACTATTGTATTTAACATTTTTTTTTATGAAGTATGCAGTTTAGTTTAATGTTTTCAAATAAAGTTCAACTACTTTTGCAACTTTTCATCATGGAAGGGTTGGATATACATTTCAAATTGAAACTAATACTAACTCTTCAAATTTGACTACTAAGTATAATCATTTAAGATTCAAATGATAACCAACTCATTTTATATCAATTTAAATGTTGAAAACAAATCAAATCCAATGGAGTTTAGTGAGATGAAAAATTAAATTATTCAAGCATTACGACGATGAAATAATTTAATAAAACTTATTACCATGAGCAAGCTTGAAGGATCATTGTCGTGCAACCCACCCAAAGTGGGCCATAACATCCATCTAAATATAAGGTTATAGAATGAAATGCTCAAACCATACAAGATGGTTGAAGAAATGAAATTCAATTTATTTTTGGGAGGAATCTACTTTGTTGGTTTTCTTTTTTTTATTATGAAATATTATTTATGTTGTGTGAAATAAAAAAGGTATTTGAAGAATTTGTATATTTTATTATTGTACCAAGGTGTATCGTATAAATCAATTTAAAATGAGAGAGATGTGTAATGTTCTTGTTTTTAAGTTGTTGTGATACTTCATAAATTAACCCAATAAAATTGGAACAAGAGAAACTAAATACATTTTACAACCAAGTATAAAGAAGATGCATAGTCAAACTGGTAAAAACTTTAAAGCTAGGCTTAAAGAACATATCACTCATACCATCCACAACTGAACATCCAAATCAGCTATCGCCAAACACTCTTTCAGATCCAAGCACCTCATTTGTTGTGACCAAACAAAAATATTACCCCCTGCCCTACATTACTCCTCCCGTCTCATTCGACAAGCCCTTGAAATCGAAAAAAATCCCAATAAATTTAATCGTGAGGATGTCTACAAGTTTAGTCAATAATGGAATCCCAACGTTTACCACCTTGACCATTAGGCTTCCTCCCTCTTTTTTCATTTTTAAGCTTTGATATTCTCCCCTTTACCTCA